>BPLQ01003650.1:125801-140159 GCA_021605075.1 Caerostris darwini | reverse complement strand
CGGGTGGAAGTGGTTTTCCTTATTTTGCAGAACAGAATAGAAATCGAAACGGAAGCTTTTGTAGAAGCCACCTAGCAACGATTCCAGAAAAGATAATAGAGAGTTTTTGCATACCGTACGTTAGTTACCGTAGGACGTCCGTTAGCTTTTTCTCCCTAGCGCGCATGCTCAGTTTCCTATGAGCATGCGCGCTAGGGAGAAAAAGCTAACGGACGTCCTACGGTAACTAACGTACGGTATGCAAAAACTCTCTATTATCTTTTCTGGAATCGTTGCTAGGTGGCTTCTACAAAAGCTTCCGCCTCGATTTCTATTCTGTTCTGCAAAATAAGGAAAACCACTTCCACCCGAATACTTTTAACCTTGGCCAATCCAATCCTCGGGCGTTGTTCTTGAGAGTGAGTTCAAAGACGTAGTCCGGAGGCTTATTGGGTGATTCCGTCTTTTCAACTCACTACCATCACTCCTTTCAGATTATTATTCCTATCAGAACCGTTTCACAAAACTTTGGATATCATTGAAACTCGCACAGATTAATTTGCAGTTTTTCTAATTTATAAGCTATTTATTTAATTAAATGTTGGCAAATAAATTAAGCCAACAAACTTCAAACAATTTTTTAAAACTTTTAACAAAAAACAAAAACAAATTGACACTTTGATGTTTAAATATTCAAGAAAAGTAAAAGTTCTCTTTTTTATGTTCTATAAAGAAAAAGTTTGTACTTTCCCATTAAAAACAAAATCATAACATTTTATAAGAATATACTTTAGAGTGTTTACTGATCGTTTTTATTTCTCCTTCTCCATCATCTTTCATGAAACATTCAACATCAAACAGAATAGGACTTAATTGATAAAGGAGCTAATTTTCTGAAGATCTGTATTTTAATGATTAGTTTCCTTAGATCCAAGATTATTTGTAAAGAATGAAGATTGTGTATAATTCTAGAAAACTTCCTGTTTTTTGTAAAAATTAAGTTTACAGTCTTTTGATAAGTAATGGGATTTTTTTTTTCAAGAAAAAGGTTGTTAATATTTGTAATAATTTATATTTTATTAATTTCCTTGAAAAGTGCTAATGAAATCTTAGTTAACAAAAAGATAAAAATCAACTTTAACTGAAAATCATTAGAGCTTTATTCTCCTCGAATTTATAGGTAAATACTTAATTTTTGTTCACTAAAACTTTTTGGATAAATAATGTCTAAGCAATAAATATATATATAATTAATGTGTTTAGGAAAATAAAATGAAATAGAGTATGTATAAAATAACCACATTGAAATAAGCATATATCAGTTGTTAAGAGAAGTTAAATTTTTCTTAATTCTTAAAAAAAGACAAAGGAAAAAAATTACATTTATTCCATTTAGATGACTATTAGCTTATTTCAGTAATATTAAGTTCTGTTTCCAAACGTCAATTCTTCATTGTAAAAGAGTCATAGAGTTCATACACATCTCTGAAATGAACTCAATTTTGAACTGATCGTACATAAATTTCATCATTTTGCTTTCGGAATTCTATTTTATTAGTTCAAATTATAATCAATAAGATTCTTCAAAAAATAGAAGACTTTTTAATAAAAAAGGCATAAACTGTTGCATTAACTTATCGCATCGTATTCTTTCTTTAGAAAGTCTTGACTGAGGATTCCTTAACCGGGGCTAAGAAACATAACATTAAGAACGTATTAATGAAACAGAAACAATGCACTTGATAATAATGGCTTCGATTAATGAAAAGAGGCAGAAATTGTATAGGAGACATAAATGCATTGAGAAGTTTTTTATGTGTATTTGAAGAACTCTTTTAAGTATCATTGTATGTTAAGTATTAACAAAATTTTCATTCGTGTCGCCATCTGTTGACAAAGTGCAAAATGAATAAAATATAAATGTTCTAAGGGCTCATCCATCAATAAGAAAAGTATAAATAAATTAAAGTACTTTTGAAATCATTAGAAATTTTTTTTTTTAAATAAATAATATTCTTTGAGCATGAGATTTTAACGTTAAACGTAATATTAATAAACGTTAATTTGTGTAATTTTTTTAGACAACACTTAAACAATGCTAAATGTTTTTTCAGCTTTCAAACGAACATCAAAAATTCAGTTTTATTGTATGGGAACCAATTAAGTGTCCACATATGGACTGATCCCTTTCAATGAATATTTGATACAATCATTGTCCGAGACCAAAACAAAAATGTTACTTCCATTTTCAATTAGTTAAAAAACATCGTGATTAAAATTTTAATTTAGCAATTCGAAGCAAAGAAAAAGAACTATTAAATTTAAAAAATAAAATTTTCAACAAAAAACTGCCTAGCAATTACCTTATTTTGTTGAGATATCTGAAAAATGAGGGCTTTTCAGAAATCAAAGTACAACCCTTGAGATTCTAGACGGTAAAAAATGTGCATTTTATATTCGTCTCATAGATCTCGTTTAAAATAAAATTTTGTTTTAATCTCTCGCATATTTATCATTTTATAGACGGAAAAGTGGATCAAAGTACCATTTGATTGATGACGTACTATAAGAAGAGTCCAATGAGCATGAAAATATTTTAGCGCAGAAAACAAGCACAAATATTGCAGTATAATATAAAAATTTACGAAATTTCGTATTAAGATTAAATGAAAATAAAGAACATTTTCTTTACTTTACATAATGAATAAATGGTATCATTTACTAGTTTCAATGAAAATGCTACTATTCTGATAATTCTTACCTTTCCTTTTCGAAACATTGAATTCGTCAAATAACCAAATTTGTTTAAATGTTAGCAACTATTCTTGACCTTCATGTAGATCCTCTTTTTTGAGTCATCATCAACAAGATTTTTTTTTTTCTTTCTAAAAATGTTTGGCTTGAGCATTTTAAGATATTTTTTGTAACGAGTTATTAAATGAATTTAATAATACATGAATAAATAGTATTATCTTATAAATAAATAAATATAATAATAGTAATAACTTTAGTTTTTTTTGTCTCCTGGATGTTTTGCACTTAATATCCTTTTTAAAATACTTTGAGTTATTAAATGAATTTAATTTTCTACTCGGTTCAATATAATGATGCTTTTTCTGTATATGGATCCTTGAACTTCTGTTTGTTTAGGTTTGTTGAATGATGAATTGTTTAAATTATATAAAACAATTCCAGATTCTTACATAATAGACACTGTTGAGCTTCTTGGTTAACAGCACTTGGCTTGTTTGAAATTGAAACATATTTCAATTCCAAAAAGAATTAATTTTTTTAAAAACTCCTTTTCAGACATGTAAGTGTCTAGCATTTCCTATAATACATTCTATCAAACCGATATGTCAACTATGTAACTATTTTGAAGAAAATTAGAATATAGAGTCTCTTTAAAAATTGAATAGTATTATGAAGGTGAGAAATATTCGCATAATTAGGAAATTTGTCTTCAGTATAGTTTTATAAATAAAACATTAATGTAATATTTTAAATATAATATTAAAAAGTTCATAAGTAAATAAAATGTAACACTTAAAATTTTAACGCGTGCTAAATGTTTTTTTCAAATTTCAAACGAACATGAAAAATTTCGTTTAATGGGTACCAACTAAGAGTTCTTGTATGGTTTCGAGCTCCTTCAATAAAACTGTTGGTAATATATGATAAAATCATCATTATTTCCACTTTCAATAAGTTAAAAAGCATTGCGTTTAAAATTATAATTTAGCAATTCGATGTGCGTATTACTAAGTAAGGGTTACTGCATAATATCGTAAAGTACATATTACTCTAATTATATAAATTAGAAAAATACTTTAGCTATTCCTTCTGGTATTTTATTGATAATAGATATTTTTTATTTCATTTCATTGATATTTCAACTTAAGAAAATACAAATTAATCGATCTTAAATTGTTCTTATTATTGTCCTATCTTTAGTTACAAGACAGGAGAAATAAACTTTTATTTGTATGGATTCAATTTTTTTTTTTTTTTAAACTTTGGTGATAATTTTGGTTAAAAAATTATTGAATCTGCAGAGGGTGTTAACACAGTTTTTGAAGGATTTTTAAAATAAATAAACTAACGTCAATGATATGGTGTGTAGCTTTTTGGCAACCGCTTATTATTTGAAATTAGAACTATCATCAATGATTTTTAAATTAATTCTTCTTAAAAATATCGCTTATGAAAAAAATTTGGAATCGAAGAATATATTTTTAAACTTTCTAAAGGTCTTTATCTGTATTTAAAAAATCTCATGAACTTTATAAAAAAAAATATTCTTCACACAAGGACAAACCGGCAATTTGTAGTTTATATGGAAAGGAGACCCTTCAAATTTCTTAGTAGATGCTAATATTTTAAAAGCAAAAATTGTGGTAACAACAGGAGAACGCAAAAATCGATTGTAAAGATGCAATTTGATAAACAAAGCTTCAAACTTTACCAAATAAAAAACACAACGTTCAACCGGCAGCTGTAAGTAAGATTCTCTCTTTTAAAGAATATCCTTCCATTTCTTTAAAAACCATTATTAGAAAAGCTATAAAAATAAAAATCAGCCTCATTTACAAGAAGGATTCAAAAAATGTTGTCACTCTGTCTAATTTTTCCTTTTGTCTAAATCTTTAGAGCCTATCAAATAAGTTATTTAGCAAATTTTCATACAAGTGTCTGTACAAAGAAAAAAACATTCCTAATATTATTTTATTTATTTTATCGAAGAACATATAGTTTTCAAATTACAGCAATAATAAGACATACAATGACAAAGCAAACACAGGCATTTCTAACACTGAAAACTTTAAATAATTATCGATCCGAAAAGATTGTACTTCAAAAAAAAGGAACATTGCTCCTCTGGCATTTCGAAGACCATTGAATGCCCTCAAAAGTGCCACGAGAAGTTCCTCGTTTACATCTTTGTAATTTCATCGTTTCCATTGGAGTGGGGTGAGTGGACGCTGTCCAAGTTGATCTGAGTGATTCGGCGCGGATGCACCTTCACTCGCAGCTTCATGTGCTTGAAATCTCGGTAGAAAGTGGCGATGAACAAGATGCTGAAGAAAGTAAACGCCCATTCAGACAAGGAGCTGATGATGTAGTAGAAGCTGTACTGAAAACAAAAGAGCACTGCTTTAGATATACACTGGAAAGGGGAGTTCTACCAGCTTCTCGGGCAAATTCACTTAAACGGTATGTTTGGGTTCCCAATTACAAGAAATTTGTCTTGTCAAAAACTGATATAGTTTTTGAATCATTCTTTTAGTTATCAAGCATGCTCGGCATCTTTAGGTAACGTACAGGAGGTTCGAATTCGCATTGTTGAAATCACTCTTTTCTGAAACGGGGAGCGAATGTGACAATTCGATAGTGAATGCGACAATGTGTGTAAGCATCTCACATCGATAGCCTAGTGGGAGTTTTCCGGAATGTAACAGTCGAATAACAAGTGTATCATAAATATATTTATTTTATAAATGTTCCCTAATTTACATGTATTTAAATAGTGTCTCCTGAACTAAGACGACTACTGAATCCATTCGATGCAATTCATTCATTCTCATTTCATTAACAATGTAATTAATGAATTATTTTTTAGGTTATACTTAAATGGAAGCATGTTAATAAATGTCCAATCCTGGTGCTTTTATGCCCCTAAGCGTCGAATCCACAAAGCTTGTTGACCAAAATAACCTGTAGAACAGCGTTCATGTGACATCTGGGAGGGAGTTTTCCTTGAACCCTAAGGACGGATTGTCTGTTCAATATCGTGCTTATGCCCCCTCATGAATCTATTTAATTTTCGGTTATCTTATCACCCTCCAAATTAGCCCAATGGTGCAGGAGGCTCGAATCCTGCCATTGCTTGTTAGAAACAAGGATGGCTGCTGGACTCGATAATGAGACACTCGCATTAATAGTACGGTTTCTTATTAGGAGTTTTCCGGATTTTCACCCATAAAATTCCTTTCGGAAGGCTCGCTATTTGTGGTGTACATGAAACCCACCTATGTTCCACCCTCACTTTTCTAGCGAGTAGGGGGCTACGTAGCCCTAGGTACGGGAATAACTTGTGGAGAAAAGAAAAATAAATTATTAAGTATTAGTTATTTCAATCCACGTTTAAATGAACGTCTCGTCTTCTACCAACTATTCTGAGTAAAGGCACAAACGGACGAATCTATTACTTTCGGGAATATTAGTCAGGCATAGACGGCTGCACAGCAATTTTGAAAACCAAAAAATTAATAACTATTGTAGAAATTTTTTCATTTAAGTTTTCTTATAATATTTTATAATTTAAAATTTTGATTTTTAAAAGTTAAAATAATTTTAATTGTAATTAAAAACCCTCCGAAATTACCTTTCTCCTCTGTTACACAGCTGTGTTTGAATTTGTTTGACTTGGACGCTTACTAATTTTTTATGCGACCACTGATAAATAAAATATACACATTCTTGCATTATAATGCATTTATATATATAGTATTATTACTCACAAATTGTTATGAACTAAATAGCATAAAGGGAGTATAAAGAACCCTTTGGTACCAAAAAAAGACTTGTCCATCATACTAAATTTTTATACGCGTATTAACATTTTCATTTCTTATTCCGATATGAGAATCCAAATCTTTCCTGGGACTACAAATGATTTCGTTGATGTAACTTAAGTAACAGTTTTATGTGAAAAAAAAGTCATCATTAACAATTATCGATTCATCAAAAGAAAATTCAAACTTAACACGCTTCGGAGATTAGATAGTTTTCATATATGAAATAAAAAAATGCCGAATATTTGAAGAATTGTAAAGCAAATAAAGGTTAAATTATCAAAAGCATCAAAACAATATATTAAGTATTTAATCTCTCACCACAATCAGAAGACTACTTTTTACAAGTTGTCAAATCATCCGATTACTTGACCTTGAGATGTCAAAGAGTAAATGCTTTTCAATTGAATTTGTATTACATTTGATTGAATTTTTTTCAGACAAACTTTAAATTTAGGAGGAAATGTGTGCAATTTAACTTACAATTATTAAGCACTGATTTTTTTAAATGATGCGAATTAAATGCCAAGGAAAAATCTGAACTTTTGGTTAAAATAAAATAAAAAAAATTTTATGAATCAAATAAAATAAGAATAATATCTATAATGTGCAAGCCTATTCTTGTTGAGCGGTATCTAGCTTATAAGGGAAGGAAGATTCGATTCCTGCTTGGACACAGTTTTGAAAAAAAGAGTAGACTCTGTTAATATCGTGAGAGTTTTTTCTACATTTGGGCTGTGTAGTTGGAAGTTCTTTTTTATCTGATAAACTACAAGCAAATGTGGAGAATTTATAATTGAACATTGCTCCTGAAATTCACCCCTTCTTAACCAATTGGATACGGATGTAATCCATTAGCCAATAAGATTACCCCTCCCCTCCTCCCGAGTTTTTAAAAGTTAACTCAAATCTGGCATGTTTTAAAACATTTTTTTTTTCTTTAAAATAAATAGATTTAATTTTTCGTTTTTTACGTTTATTTAAATTTAAAAATGTTTAATTTCAGTTAAGTATAGAGGTTCTCAAACTTATTTGTCATACAGTCCCCTTTTCAGGAAAAAAAAAATTATCCAGACCCTCCACCGTGAAAAATCTACCCTTTTCAAAAGTACATCTTTAGCATATCTTTTAAAAATTAAATTAACTTTTTAATTTTTTAGCATACCTTTTTGTAAGATGTGCTAAAACAATTTGTGTTCGTTTATATATTTATACATCATAAAACATAGTAAATAAAGATGTTGCAAATAAGGGTGAAGCTTGAATTCCTAAAATGTATTAAAATTAACTCTAGTAACATGCACACCAAATGCACCTTCACTCTAGGAGACGGCAACTCGGATAATTCCGGCAAGAGGGAAACCTTAACTATCCGATGGGAGAATTCATCAAATTGGAATGATCTGACCTCATTTGAAATTGGTAGAAACCGATTTCGCAATTATATTATAAATGGATTTTTGTGTGAGTTGTGTTAAAATAAATAATATTGAAAAAGCAACCTGGAGTCTTTAAAGGACCTCAGCCTTCATCACGCACACTGGGAATCAACGATTTAGTCGAAAGTTGAATTTCCTGTAAAACCTTTCCAGCTGAAGTGGCGAATTGGAGGACTCGACAAAAGAAACTGAATTTTAAATTTTGGGTATTTACATCGGAAAAGACAATGAAAAATCTGTAGGCCTGAAAATCGTTCATTAGACAAGGAAGGTACAACTGTCGCATCATTAGAAGCATGATATGGATTTAGCCATATTGCATCATGAACAAAAGATGAATCTGCTGAAATGTGTGATTCCAGCTGCGAATAATCGGCACATGAGAACATCCCATTCTGGCATATAAGAACACCATCAAAGCTTTAGCATGTGATCTCCATCCATATATCTCCAGTACTTTAGAAATTATTGATTCAATGTATAGAGAAAAAATCAGGCGAATACGTTGTGTAAGATATTTATATCTCACAGTATAAAAATAGTTTTCACAAACAAGGGAAAATAAATGCAAAAAAATCTGAAACTATTTCGAAAATTACTTGACTACACTCCCTATACAAAAATGTACACATTACTTTTGATTTGGATTAAATGTCTGTGCCCTTGAAGCTTCAGATGAAAAGATCTCATCATCGCAGATGAAAAATCCTTTCAACAGTCTTAAACAAGGAACTATACACTGAAGTGACAAAAGTCATGGGATAGCAATATGCAAATTTTCAAATGGCAGTAGCATCGCGTAGAACAGGTATAAATGCGCAGTGCTTTCATTTCTGTTCAAGTTATTCATGTGAAGAGGTTTTGACGTGATGATGACCGCACGACGGGAATTAACAGACTTTGAACGCGGAATGTTAGTTGGAGCTAGACGCATGGGTCATGCCATTTCGGAAATCTTTAGGGAATTCAACATTCCCAGATCCACTGTGTCAAGAGTGTGCCGAGAGTATGAAATTTCAGGCATAACATCCCACCATGGACAGCGCAGTAGCCGACCGCCTGCACTTAACGACCGAGACCGGCGACGTCTGCAAAGAGTCGTAAATTCTAACAGACAAGCAGCACTGCGTCAAATAACCGCAGAAATCAATGTGGGACGTACAAGGGACTTGTCTGTTAGAACTGTGCGGTGAAATTTGGCTTTCTTGGGCTATTCCAGCAGAAGACCGATTCGAGTGCCTTTACTGACAGAACGACATCGCTTGCAGCGACTCTCGTGGGCACGTGAGCATATCGGTTGGTCCCTAGATGAATGGAAAACCGTGGCCTGGTCCGATGAGTCACGATTTCAGTTGGTAAGAGCTGATGGTAGGGTTAGAGTGTGGCACAGACCCACGAAGCCATGGACCCAAACTGTCAGCAAGGCACTGTTCAAGCTGGTGGTGGCTCCGTAATGGTGTGGGCTGTTTTTTCATGGCATGGACTTGGTCCTCTGGTGCGACTGGACCGAACATTGACTGGAAATGCTTATGTTCAGCTACTTGGAGATCACTTGCAGCCATTCATGGACTTCATGTACCCAAACAACGATGGGATTTTTATGGATGACAATGCGCCATGTCACCGGGCCACAACTGTTCGCGATTGGTTTGAAGAACATTCTGGACAATTCCAACGAATGATCTGGCCACCTAGATCGCCCGACATGAATCCCATCGAGCATTTATGGGACATCATCGAGAGGTCTGTTCGTGCCCAAAATCCTGCACCATCAACGCTTTCACAATTATGGACGTCTATCGAGACAGCATGGCTCAATATTCCTGCAGAAGACTTCCAACGACTTGTTGAGTCCATGCCACGTCGAGTTGCTGCACTTCGCCGGGCGAAAGGAGGGCCGACACGATATTAAGAGGTATCCCATGACTTTTGTCACTTCAGTGTATATTGAAAGGGTGGCTGTAGGAGGAAATCCTTTAAGGAAATCAATGGAAGTTATTTATTGCTATATGGAAATGAGTAAGACATTTCAATTCAAATAATTTATTCACTTTCTGTCAAAATATTTTACACACGTAATCAGCAATTTTTGCTGTATTTTCTCCAGATCTATTATTTCTATAAAGAATTCCATGAAGAATTATTACAAGCAAGTTCAATTTCTTTTTTTTATTATTTTGTTATTTTATAATGAATCGATAGAAAAATACAACAGAGAAATTTAGCGTAGACTTTTTATCTAAATAGAAATATCACTTAATAGAAATTAAATAACCTGTAATTTCTCATTGGAATGCAGAATACTTAATCCTCTAGATTCAGACAATACACGAGAGAAGGAATCAAAATTAATGTGACAGTAAACAAACCCAAATAATGTTGGTTATAAGAAGGTAAAATGTAAAAAAGTTCAATTAAAAACTAGTGACTTAACACACTTAGGAAAATCTAACAAAAAATCGAAGTCAAATCAACTACCCTGCTTGCCATTCAAATTGTTATGGCATGAAGGAGGAACACAACGAAATTGAAATTTAAATGAAAAATAAAACTTGCTGGGACACACAAATGATCACATAAAAACACATACATTCAAAGCAGGTACTATTAATGCCATCTACAGTTCGCATAAAGCTATATTCTCATCAGATACTAAGATCACATGTTGCAGAGCGCCAGCTAATCAAAAGTCTGAGTAAGCTGGAAATTAAGTTTCTGATTGGCTGGTGTTCTGCGATGTGTGATCTTAGTATATGATGAGAATCCAGCTTAAAAGGAAGTGTTTTAAAGCTGGTTTTCTCATATAGAAATCACATTCACATATTGGTTGCCTCGGAAAAGAATTAGTTTATGCTTTGTGTAAGAAGGAATAACCACATCGGCACATGTCGGAAATTGACCATGGCAGAATCGCGGCCAAACCTAGACTACACTTAATTATTTCTTTATTATTATTTAAGTTGATTTAAATTTCTTGATTGTCCTCAGCAATTGATCGATTTAGGATGGCAGAACGGGATTTCAGGTAACCTGGTTACAAATACCAAAGAAAACAAGCATGTCGATCTCATTTTTTTTGCGGAACCATATAGACCTTCCTGTACTTTCAATCAGGAAATTATGAAGTTTGCTGGACAAATGTCATCACAGTCAGTGCGATGAAATCCTGCACTACGAACTGTCAGTTGGCAAATCGTTGTTGCGGCTTCCCTTTACACAACAGCAGAGAGAAGTGTACCTACTGTGCTGCATTCAACGATGAACATGGAAGCAAAAGTAGCGTCACGTAGTCTTTTCAAATGATTCCGTGTACGATGTACAACAGCATGATGGCTGTCTCCATGTGTACAGACATAGATAGGAACAGCCAGTTTTCATTGATCATTGTAATATGAGTGCAGTACCTGATGTGATGGTATATAGTGACATTAGATACACATCCCAGACACCTCTGATTCGCAAAGTCGATAATTTGGACAGCGATATCGCATTTTTAATGTAGCATGATTCATGGCTATGCCTTATCTTCGAGGTCTGCATTGCGCTACCTTTTAAGTAGAAAAAACATGAACATATGCTTCCTCTGCTTCCCTGACCTTCCTCATTCAGATGATGTTCTATTATTGGCTTTACCAGTCGGTTTTTCAGATATCTCACCAAATTAGAATATCTGGTCAACAAGATATTCTAATGGTTGATGAGAAATCGGCAGATAACCACTCGTCAATCAGTGCTGTTGATGAAACCTTTTATATAGTTGAAGTTATACGAAATGATGTATCACGATGATGGTGATGTATGTTTATCTGTAATCCAAAACTCTGTTACACTACAAGAGCTGCTATTTCGGCCAGAAGCTACTGCTCAATATCTGATTTTTTAGTGCTCTGTAACTTAAAATTACTTGTAAATTTAATCATGTCTTCCTACCATCATGCAATAAATAAATATCATTATTCTGCTATTTGCTTTCATTCTTGGTGTAACAATTTTAATGACTAGCAATGTAATTTTCAAGATGAAAAAGTGTAAGAAAAAATTATGTTACATGTAAATGACGCTTTTAAAGTCGCAGGGTAGAAAATGCTTGGAGTCATGTTGAGTAAATGAGCTTATGAAAGTATGCGAGTTGTTATACGAAAGCTAAAATCGATATTTCCTTCCGATATTGATATATTTCAATAAATGAATATGAAGCGCTTCACATCAATTCTTTATACAATTAACACACTCAAATATCCTAGCAAAGCATCTCATCTATCCTCATATAGGAACTGACACAGAGCACAACTAACTTTTGACTTCAATTTTAAGATATTTTAAAATTAAATAAATTTTCATTATATAATATGAAGTATATTTAAAATTTCAATAAAAAAAATTAAAAATTTTA
The DNA here is from genome assembly GCA_021605075.1 of Caerostris darwini. NCBI lineage: Eukaryota > Metazoa > Arthropoda > Arachnida > Araneae > Araneidae > Caerostris > Caerostris darwini. The sequence continues at coordinate 127,773 of BPLQ01003650.1, read as the reverse complement.
GCTATTAACCATATAACTTACCAATATGAATAAACATCTTTATATGGTGACGAAATTAAGATGCAGGGCCATATTAATACCACATTGAGGCCTCGGTGAATGCTATATCAAGGGGCCTTTTTTGCTAAGATTCATTATTTATATAGTATTATGCCACATTATATATTTTTATCTTAAGAAAAACATTTTATGTAATGTACATTGCATTTTATGTTTTATGTATGTAAAAACATTTTATTATCTCTTTTAAAAATATTCAATATTAAAAAAAAATTTCAAAATTAATGAAAAAAACTAATGAAGAACTTTTTTATAATTGTCTTAGGGAATAATACAATGCATAGAAAATAGCAAAACAAATAATATTACTGGAATAAACACAAAAAAAATTATTGAATTCAAACAGTTTGTTTTATTTTTAAATGAACATATATTTCATCAAAAAAAAATTATAATATATACATAAAATTTGTTAGGAGCAGGGGATTCGAATGAAAAACCAGAGAAAGAAGTCGAATGCAAAAAAAAAACAGCTCTTATTACAAGCTTTTAACAGTTCCAAATTTCTATTTTACAGAATAATGAAAATACGAAAACGAAAGAAACGCAGATGCGATAGAAGTGAGATGATTTGAATTTAAACTAAACATCCAAACTGATAAAGTTCCTGTAACAATTATAGCAGTGTAAAAGTAGAACTCTTCGATTCTTTCGATCAGCATCATTCTCAAAATAAGGCATTTCCTGAATTGTGTTTCTTTGGTGGAGTTACCCACGCATTGCAAAGGATGCTACATTTCGACCACCGATTGTGTGGAAAATTGGCTAAGCTGGAGAAATTCAAACAGAGAGGCTTAATAGGGGAGAAAGGTAATCTCAGAAAGATTTTAATTAAAATAAAAATAATTTTGTTGTTGTTGTTGTTTCTTATCCCACTTGGCTGGCCAAGCTCACGAGTCCATACGTACTCATGATTGAAGGGGAAGGAAGCAGCTTCTGTTGTGATGGAGCACCCGTTGGTAGAAGTCTGACTTTGGCTCCGTGGCACTCTTACAGTCATAGGAGACTGGGACCTACGGCTTAAAGTGGATTCCGAACCACTACAAACATCCATGGGCACCGCCGGGATTCGAACCCGATACCTGTGGTAACGAAAGCCAGAGCGCTAGCCACTCGGCCATCAGGCCCCAAAAATAATTTTTATGTTCAATAATGAAATTCCAAATCACATAATATCAAAAGAAAAACATTCCATACTAATTATTAAACTGTTTTCTTTCAAAATTGCTTTGTGCCGCATATATCTGACTAGTAGCCCAAACAAGAAACCGATTTGTCTGCTTTTAGAATGAATGTTTTACACAATCGTTGTTCGAACTATACTTTCCATATGCCACTATTTGAATAGATGCAACTTGTGTATCGATTTCGTGCAATGACATGTGATTTGAATGAACGAAATGGCATTGTCTGACAATTGTCTGCAGATAATCGTGGTGCTCTCTCAAGTGCAGAGGTTGGGCTACTCTTCAGGTCATGTGGAACTGTATGAAGAAAAATTTACATTGCTTTCTGGAAACAATTCACTTTACGCATGCGTCTTTCACACACGCCTGAAATACATGATTTTTCAATCACCTTTGAATGGATAATCTCAAGTTTGAAGTAAATCCTGTTTGCAACTACAGTTAAAGATGCTTGTTAGATTGACAGTGGATTATAAGTTGATTCATTTTTTAAAGAAACAGACTCGTCAAGTTATACATACAAAGCATTTTAAAAACTATTTGAGTATTTTAAGTATATTTTCCAAGTATATGTAAATATTTGAAATAGTATTTTGGAACTCATAACATGTTTTAATACATACTTACCATTGTCTTAAGACTCATTCACACCAACGCGTCACACAGAGAAGCGACGGAGATAATATATATATATATATATATATATATATATATATATATATATA
>BPLQ01003650.1:101005-125791 GCA_021605075.1 Caerostris darwini | reverse complement strand
ATATATATATATATATATATATATATATATATATATATATATACAAATTTCATTTATATCTATATATTTCAATTTAACTTACATAATAAGCACAACGCATAACTGTAACACCTAAAGCACATTTTTATGGCTAATTTTATAAAGTTTTACAATGAATATAAATGCATAAATCTTATGTAATATTTTTAATCCTATAAAATCCATTAATACAGCTAATAACTTATAAAAATATTAATCATTTATGTTATTAATAACTTATGCAGTAGCAAATAGTTATAGCTACTCGCCATTCTTGTCCACAGTGAATCCTATTTCCTGCGAACCTTTTCCCACTTGCATTTATTTTTACGATTTAAATCGTGTAAATAGTGGTACTTTTATACTCATTTATTAGAAATTCATAAAGATATTTTAATTACAAACAACAGACACGAAAAATGAACAAGTTATCCAGCTACTACAAGAACAAATGATAAGAAAAATAACGGTAAAATCTATTCAATCCTTATTGGCTAAATCCATGTCACATTATGCGTCAAGCGTTTGAGAGTTTGCCAACTTGGAGCGATCCAATGCGTTGAGGCTTGTGATTGGTGAACGATCTACACCTCGCTGAATTGCGCGTTAGTGTCAAGGACTATAATGAGCGCATTTTTTGATATTTCAATCAATAAGGTTATGCATGTGAAGTTACTAAATAATTTATTTTTGTTTCAAAAAAAATACTTACTTCTTTAGATTCCAGAGAGATTTCTCCAGTTTCGGCGTTTACTATTTGTGGCCCCATATCTTTCATGGCTGCATAAAAAGGCAGGCAAGCTGATATCTTCAGTTAAAGTTTGAATAACATATTTAGTTAGTTTCAGAGTTGCAAATCCTATTTGTCCCTCATCATTTTCTATTAGAAAGATTCTTAGTTCTTAGATACATCACTCAGTGAACAGAAACTTTTCACCAAATTTTCCACATTTGAACTGATTTCAAAAATGTGCAAAATAAATGGACGACTGATATTTATACAAATTTGTTTAAGGAAGCAATGGAAAGAAATGTATTACGAAATATCAGCTTAATTACAACAATCACACTAAAACGTGCCTCTCCGTGAGGCATATGCTTTTGTCAGTGATGTGGAGTGTAGGTCAGTGGAGCATAAAATAATATATGATAAACAGTTTAAAAATAAAAGCAATTGTAGTGAATTAAATCAAATAAAAGCAGTAGTTAAAAATAAAGCAGCTATAAAACTTAATATTTACCCAGATTGCAGTCTCAAACTACATTGAGATTCCATTTTTTAAGCAGCTTGAAAAGTAATTGCCCTTACTTTTGTATCATCATCTTAGACACATAATTGACATGGTTTACAGTTACTTACGAATTTTGACAGCAATAAGGTAGTAATAAATAATTAATAATAAAAAAAGCAACTAATAACTAATAAGCAAACTCTTAAATAAGTTGTATTTAAGAGTTTGCATAGTAAAATAAACACAAGGTCAACCTCATACCCCTTTTAGTAAAGCGAAAAGTTTCATTTCTGTGCAAAACTGAAAAAATATGTATATAATAGATATTTTAAAAATCTTAGATGCGTTTTACGTGATGTTGAAGAAGCTTTATGATTTTTGAAACAATATCGCTTATCTGACCAAAAAGTTAAAAAAAAAAAAAAATAAGAAGAGATGAAAAGAAAAGGAGGAAAATCAACTAATAAAACGGAAAAATACGAGAGATAAAATCTTGGTTTTTATTAATACACTTAATGAAGTAATTATTTACCAATTAGGAAATACCAGTATAAATAGCACTGATTGATCTAAATCCTCAATAGCGATAAAACTAACGATCGTATTAGTAAATTTTTTCATGGTACAAAATATAACATTAGATAAACTTATGGATTAAATTTTTGATGAGCATCAAATACGAATTGTCATAAAAGTTAACACCATGATAAGTAATAGTTCAATTACTTCGAAACTTGGCATAATGATTTGTGTCAAGCACATAAACTATCATTGTATATGCATCTTGCATCATTATTGTGCATTACGAAAGCTCCATAGAGGACTCCATAGATAAATAGTCCCTTCTGAGGTACTATATGTGCAGTTTATAAGCTGCAGACTGACACTTAACATAATGCTCTTACGCTGCTTTCGAAGTAAATACCAGCAACTGGAAGAGTTTGAGAAGGGAAGAATCATTGAGATGATTCAGGACTGTATTCAGAATTGAATGACCAGCGATCATTGGATGGACAGCCATCATTGGATGACCAGTCATCATTGAATGTCCAGCCACCGTAGCCATTCTGACAATATTGTAAAGCGGTGTTGGGACAAATGAACGAGAGTGAGTTCACGCACAGGCTCAGGACTTTTTCAAACGAGCAATAACCAATAGGACCATTTCGTTATTGGACAAGAATGCACACTGTGTCCTTGCCCAATATCTGCACACAGAGTGCCTAGTCTGTACTGATCCTTGTATTCATTCGTAACATTGCGAAACAAATAGACTAATAAAGATCAAAAATAAATAAACAAGTAAATATTACAATTCATCACACTAATTTGTCTGAATGTATCCGTAAAATTTATCACTTGCTATTGACTAAGTACAACATCCAACGATTTGAATGGTGAGAAATAAAATATTTTCAAACACGTAAAGAAAATATTATGAATGGTCTGATAAACTTCTACAAATTAATATTGCTCTTGATATTACGAGAATTTCCAAACTTTTTATAAACGTTTAAAGCGCAGTATATTCTTTTGGAATTATAGTTATTGTACAATTTAGAATAATCTCACTTTGTTTACATTCTTTGAGCAATTTTAAGCTATTTATATTCTTTGTAAAAATGACTAATATAAATGTACTAGATGCCATATAGTTTTGTGTTATACAATAATGAAATGAGCAAGAAACTTTAAATAAAGTGTTTTTCATTTCTAAAACTTATTTTACTGAAATAACAAATAAATAAATGTACATATGTTGAAATAAGCAACGGATTTTATATTTTAAAACCGGGAAAAAATGAAAAGGCCCATTAAAAAAAGCAAACATGTTAAAGCCATTTTCAAATGTCCACCACTTTTAATTATCTTATCACTGTCGTAAAATAAAAATAAAAAATTGTTTTACTGATTTCTCAAAATTATACCTGTAGCCAGTCGATTTAAAAACTCATAATCTAATCTACTAGTAATAATTTTTAACCAATTTTATGAAACGTCGTCTCTGAAGTAGTGATAACTTCACAATACTTTTAACGTTTATTACTTAATTTAATAGATGTTTTATAGTTTCTTGGTGTATCTATGATGATTTTTTTTTGTAGAAACAGATTTAGTGCTGCCCTCTTTTGACAAAAAAAGTAACTAAATAAAATGACAAAGGGTGAAAAATTATTTTACAATATACTGATTTTATTATTATTATCTTTACATCCTATCCAGATAAATTCTGTAGATTATTTTATGCACAAATTTGACTATGCTGATATAACTTGCAATAAAATATTCTAAAATAATACTGCGACTTAATAAAATTATACTTTTTCTCTATTAAATTATAAATCGTGAATTTGTTCGATGAATATAACAATTTAGTCCTAAACTAATGGTTTTGATATGAAGAAATTTACTGTCGCTACTAGCTAGAAAGGGAAAAGCAATGAAATATTTCAGGCCTACATCTTTTATCTTCAATATAGAAGCGTGGGGAATTTTGTCACCACTTTTGAAGCATTAAGATGTAGTTTGGCTCCCGTCTGAAATGCAACATTTTTTGCTAAAAAATATCATACTTTCTTAGACAAAAATAATAGATCCGATTTTTACAAAATCTGATTCAAATTAACTGTTACATTTAAATATACATTATTTTAATAGTCATGCCATAATAAGGGGCAATCAAAACAGATTATAAGTATTTCATTCGTAACTACTCATTTTCAATATGAAATTCAAAATGTCGTTCAGTTCCATATAACCTAGATTGCAAGCAAATATTAATACAAAAAGCACAGTTGAAATGACTACCAAAATAAAAATAATTAATATGAAAAGCTCTTTCAATCTGATCTCTTTATGACAATTTTGTATATCGCTGTTATTTTATAAAAGCATAACAACAGTACAGTAACTACAGTATTGATATGCTACTATTCATAGAAACATATATCTCAAGTTAGAAAATTCGAAGAACAATGTAAAGGATACATGTCCAGTTAGTGACAACCACACACATGGCAAGTGTTGCATGAATGAAGACGTTTCTGGTTGTTCTCTTTCTTTGAACATAGGTGAGGTAAGCCTGGATTAATGTGTAGATTGTATACAATGTTACCAAAAGAGCTGTACAAGAGAAGTGAGGAACGACTACAGACGCCATCTAGGAGATGAAAAAATATATTTCATTCAAATCAGTCTCATTCAGATTGTTTCTGGCACTATAACCATATTCATTTAATCTTACTTTGATTTAAGGTGGGTAAGTAAAAAAATCAGCTATAATATAATAAATCCTAAATACTTACCATTTCGAATAAATACTTCTAGTTATTATATTTTCCAGCTGATATGAAAACAATGAAGTAACCGATAGTATCTCCATTAAAATCTGCTGTAGTTAAAGTCTGTTAGTAGTCTCTGTTTAAAGTCTGTTAAGTTAAAGTCTGCTGTAGGTTCTAAATAAACGTTTATTTCAAATATCAATACTAATTTCACATTGAAAAGTAGATTTTAAAGGCAATAGCTGCTCCTCGATATACGACGCCTTGTTATTCATTGTGCTTGTCTCACGACATATGTGATATAATAAGAGGAAAGTATATTCGTAATTTCTAACTGATTTTATCTTTTTTTATATTAAACTTAATAGCTCAAATTGCCCGCTGTGTGAGAAAACGAGATCATCGACGTGCATTATGTAGCAGGATGCCCGGCCTTGAGTGAAGTGAAAAGCTATTGGAGCACTAAGACTTGGATGAGACATTTTCCCTTCTTTCATGTGTTTTGATCTCAAAAGAGTTTGTCATTTTCTCTTGCCACTAGATAGAAAAAAAAATTATGAAACTTAATTCGTATGGTTAACGAATAACTTAATTATTGATATTACCGCATGAATCAGACTGACAACTACTCCATGTCAAAGTTATCATTAGGCTTTGAAAGTGAAAATAGTGAAAATGAAGTTGAAGTGCATCGAATTCTTGAGGAGGCTTACACCAGCTGAAAGAACTTGTCAAAAGTGTTTGAACGACTCAAAAACGGTGATTTCCATACGGAAGAATCAGAGCCGCTAAACTCTGGTGAAACCGTTATTGGATTTTAATTCATGCGTTTGAACAGAGAATGGATAGAAATTGGCCAGGAAGATTCGTCAAAAATCAATTTTCAACATAACAATGCTCTGACACACGTTGCGACGCAAAATTACTGCAAAAATGACTAAGAACATTAGAAGTTCAATCCTCACCATTTTAATCAGACATTGCTTCTTCTGACTACCATTTGTTTCATTCGATGACTGTCTGGGCAGCACTTCCATTCCTTTGGAGAAATCAAAAATTGCCTTGATTCGTGAAAAGTCATTAAAGACGAGTCGTTCTTCCAACAAAAAAGTGCTCTTTTGCCAGACAGAGAGAAGCGATAGATAAAACTTTAACTGATGTTTATTTTTATTTAGCATTTTATTGGATGATTATTTATTTTTTAATGAAATAAATACCCTCTTTGAAGAAGGTATTTATTTCATTAAAAAGGTAATGAAATATAAGCACGAATTAAGTTTTATACCTAATAAATTAAGTAAATAATAAATTCTAATTTTTTAAATTTATTTCAAAGGATAATAAATGACAATACGGCACATTTTTAAAATTCAAACTAAAATTGTGGGATAATATATTTTACCATATCTATTCAATGAATAAAAAAAACGAGTGTAGTGTTAAAAAAAAACAAGTTTTTCAATTTCAGAAACAAAACAAAAGTTGAATAAAAATTCTTTTGCAAACGTAAAATTTAAGTTAGAATAAGTTACATGGAAAGAGATATAGTTAAACAAAATTGTCCACTTAAGTGTATTCAGATTTACACTATCTGGTCTTGAAATTAAATGTAAAAAACCGCGATGCCCTATATCCATAAACCGTCCAGATGCAATTGAGACAACTTTTTAAAAGTTTAGGTGACATACAATGTAACAATTTTGTGTAATGTTTTATAATGGCAATAGCTTTTCAAAAATCATTTTATTTTCTTGTGTCTCGAAAGGATCTCCCATTTGATTCCCTGTATTTAATACTCGAATAGGAGTGTATCTTCTCAGAATGAAATTTGAATATTCATTTTCCTATTTGATATCGTGAACAGAATTCAATGCTTAACCATTTAAGTCAAGTTTCAATTAGACTAGCTGCAGCTTTAACGAGGCCTTACTTTGTAATTTTGATATCCTTCAAGCTACCAGTGCTGCATTGACAGGGTGACTAACAGGAAACCTTTGTCTTAAAAGTTTTACCAAGAAATTTTGAAACAAATAGACTCTTTAGACATTAAAGATTGTAATGAATCCTTTTTAAAGAAATTCAATGTCAGTCTTTAAAAATTGAGGATGGAGTACATACATTTTTTAATTTCTTTGCTTCGTTACGATTTACTTACCCAATCTTTTTTCTCGTGAGTTACATAGCCCACAGGATAATGGCTACTCAAAAGCATAGCCACAGCGGCCAGGCAGCCAATGCCTACAGCTACAATGTTCAGGATTCGAATCTTTTTGGGTTCCAATCTGTTGCGCTTCTGATCGATAGCAGCAAACCGGAGGAAGAATGTCGGAACGGCTGTTAAAAAATATGTTTTTGAACTAAATTCAATTGTATTACTTATTTTACTAGAATACTGAATTGTCCTCACTTCATATTAAAAAAATACATATTTTTTCATTAGATGCATTACAGACAATTATTTTAAGTATTAGAATAGTAACTATTATAGGTCCTGGCACGAAATTAATGACCTGGTCTAGTAAAATGAAACATTTTATGAGTAGGAAAATGTCTTGAGAGTTTTGGCAAATTCCAAGTTTTTTCAAAGATCAGCTCAATAACATTCTATGAATAATTGGCTAGTAATCATGATTAAAAAAGAAACAATTGCTTACAGAGTATGAATGACATTAAATGGAGTACATATTATACACACCAATTAATTTATTCTCACCCGAAGCATCATTTTATACAGTTATCCGATTTTCCCTTTATTCGATTCCATTCATGACTCACTCACCACAATACCAATTGTGAAAACGATTGATTAGACACGTTTAGGCAACATTACAAGAAATGAGACATGAAAAAAACAGCATTGTTCATTTACAACATCGTTGCAAAGTGATTCTTTGATTCAATGTTTACAATAAATGCTCAAAATTGCGACCACCAACAGCAATACATGTTTGGTAGTGCCAAAGGAGTGGATAAACGCAATGGAGCAACGACTTCCTCAGTTAAGTCAACTGGAGTCTCGTAAATAAAATCGCAGTTGCAAGCATAGAGTAAGAATAAAATAGAATCGGGGTTGTCAGCTAGGGGAGATGAAATGAGTCGCACGACGGGTATCAGTTGAGGCATTGTACCTGGCTGTTGCGAGAAATTTGTTTGAAAGTGGGTTCATTCCTCAACGAGTCACTTCCAATTTTACATTCCTATACAAAAAATGCATATTTGAGTAAGCTTAAAATGTGTTCCGCGACCGTTGAATTATCCTGTAGAATGCATTTTCTGTTCGTTCTTTATTTCATTGCCTAGACATAGATCTAGAAATGTTCACAGTTTTGTTGGAAGCATTCATTTGTTTCATTCTAAGTGAAACGAACCTTTTGTGATAAAAAGATTATGCTATTCGAAATAAACATTTAAATAATACAAAACTCATTCATATTTTTATACTTATTTAAAAATAATTGAATTATTCTACTTATTCAACTTTTGCGAACAAAAATGAGAGAATGTATACGTACCAAAGAAAGTGCCAATGGCTGTGAAGATACTGATGAAAGCAGATTGAGGTGGGAAAGCAGCAGCATGACTAAAAAATATTAGAAATATACTTATTTCCGAAATAATCACATTTTTCCAGATTATGTTTTTTCTTGCTGTTCTTAGAATTTCTTCTTTAGTGATGAATTCGAGAGACATTTTTTAAAAGAGTACTTTGAATATCTTTTAGGTATTTTAGTTCTTAATGCACTTTACTACTCATTCGCTTAGCAGTAATATTTAAAATATGTATTAATAGATTCTCTTTTATTTCTATTTATTGAATATATAATTAAGAATTGAATAGGGATTGTACAATAAATTTTGTTTTTTATTATGAAAGTTACTTACTTGTTGAAACTGTTTTCTGAAAAACTGTTGAAAATTGTTTGCTATTGTTGTTTTTGTTTATTTCCGAGACCCTTAAGATGTCAACTCAAGATACTGAAGATAAAGTATTGAAGATATAATATAAGTACTGAAGATAAAAAACGCAATTATACGATTGGTACACGATATTCGGCGAAAGTCACTCTCTTTCTACTTCCTCTACAAACGAAATATTGAGCACATTCGACAAATTATCCATACAAACAGACATTTAAAAAATCAAAGAAAAGAGCATCTTGATTCCTGATTCTTCGAAGATGCACTGTGTTTGTTCGCCCATTGTTCCAAAAATGCAGTCCTCTGTGCAAGCTTGAAATGCGATTCCATTGACATGGGCAGAAATAGGATTGCCAATAAGACATGCTGTATTCCCTGCTGAATGGAAGTCAATAATATATCAAAGGCTATTACTTAGACAAAAAAGCTGTTGAAGGAATTTTTGGATTTAGCAAAAGTGTCCTCCAATATGAGTTTTTCCGTCAAGATCAACTTGTAAATATGGAATTCAGTTGCTTCTATAGACGCTTTCAAAATGAGATACCCCGAAAAATGAATAACAAACATGTTTTGCATACAGCCACTAATGATAATAAATTACCTGTCCGAGATGAATGCTCTTGAACACTCATCGTATTCATTCGATGTCGATTTGGATCTTCTTTTAGGCTGAAAAAGAAATTGAAGGGACAACGTTCTGAGCGTCCTTCGAAATGCGACGAGAAGCTGAACACGCTTTCACATTTTGGGTTAGGGGAATGGACTGTAGAAAAGTTGGAGCAAATGTTATACAAACTGCAGAACAGGATAATAATTTAAAAGCAGTGTAAGTTAACTTTTATTAACTTCATCTATTTTTTTAATTCGTTCCGGAAAATGTTTTGCCTTTAGTAGAATTAAAAGAATGAAAGGCGTTTCAACGTTTATTTGTAAGTAAAAGCTCAAGTTATGTACTTTTTTGAACTATTATTTTATAGATAGTTCTGCAAAACTTGAAATAGAGTTGTTTGCAGTTTAGGATATTAAAAGTTTATTTTAGTAGCTTTTACATTTTCCATAAAATAATTGTAAAATATTAAGTCTGGGTATTATATCGTTATATTTTAAAGCATTAATGCGTGTTTAATTATATACAATTCATATTTATATTTTTCTACACGTAATATATCATCGTTTAGCCAACGGCGAACGAAGACAACAATTAGCATATCTTTTTATAAAAAGCAATAAAAGTACAATTCCTTATTACAGATTTTTATTTTCGCCTTAAATAAAGGACAAACTCAAAAAATACTTATTTATAAAAATAAAACAGATACAGAGAATATTAACACATTTTAGATCAATTTCGTTAAAGGATTAATAAGAATGCTAATCTTGTGGAAAAAAAATTTCTGGCAATTTCCGACATGATTATTTTTTTCAATTCCATTCACATAAAAAGTATGAAAATATTTATTTTACTTAAATACAAAACATTGCTTGGCGAGGAATCACAAATTGCTATACTTCGGTATTTTTTACTTATCGTCATTGCAGATATCTTAGATTATACATTATTTGAAAAAATTTATTTAATAGTTATCGTTGGATAAATATATTTTGTATGTTGCCCGAGATATTTCCCCCCCTTTAAATGCATGACATCCTTGACGTAAATCAGATTTTTCAGCGATATTTGAAGCATGTACTAGTAGTTTCCTGTGAAGTTTGTTTTGAAGGAAACTTTTTCTTTTACCCTTATGAGAAAACATAGATTTTAATTTATTAACGAATGCTAACTTCCTTTTATTGCTTGCCTTTTTGTTTACATCGGCACATGTTTTATTCAACATCATTCATCAGCTACGAATTATTACCAATATCGCAATAATATGAGGAAAAAAGTAGAGTTAAACACCACGAATTACTTGCATTGAATTTTAAAGAACCTGCTTTTACTTCAATTCAAGAAAATTAAAGAAGATTTTGTTTTGTTTTGGTTTGATTATTACTGCCGTATAGATTCAATCTTGTACTCTGTTGATGAACTGCATTTCATTGAACAATTTGGAATATTTAAAAAAAATTTGAAAAAAATATAATTTCAGAAATAGTTTTATTAAGTTGAATCCATTTAGAAACGCATTTAGTCATGGAAAAAGGGTTTCACCACTTACCTGATGTATGGCAAGAATATCCGTAGTTTGTTTTTGACTATTGTAAATATGTATGGTAAGCTAACTCCTAAAAGTATACTTAAGGCCATCATGAGCGGCATGAGTCTCGCTCTTTCTATCACCAGGCTTGCCATTTCTACAGCATTCAAAGGTTTGGCTGAAACATACAAGAAATAACTCATCAAAATAACTGATGCTTCAACACAAGAAGTATTATTAGTTTATTTAATGTGAATAAAGACATCTTTTTCAAAACATTTTTAAAAATAAATTGATTTAATTTATAGTTTAGAAAATTTAAATACGATTTGGAATGTAGAATTCTAATAGGAAGTATATCATAAATGCAATGTTGAAGACGTTACATTTTATAAATGTTCCCTAATTTACTTGCATTTAAAATATTGCCTCCTAAACTAAAGACAACCACGAAATGACAAAAATAAAATATATATATCTTACACTTATACCTCCTTTCATGAACAATGTAATTAACCTCTTTAAGGACTTAAAGTGAGGAAAAAAAGTTTTTATTTCCATGCTGATCCTTTCTTAATGCACTTTGAACATTTTCTTCATGGCAAATCCTAATATTAATAAGAATAAAATAAAAACTAAGGCAATCTGACACCAGAAAAAAAACACGGATTTAAATCCAAGATTTATATTGTTTTCTTATTTTTTTTATGTCTACTCATCTATTTTCTTATGCCATACGTTTACGTCGATTAGCATTTATTACGTCTGTTAGCATTTGTTATTAGCTTAGCATTAACGTCAAAAGAACTTCTTTAAGCTATTTCTAATGTTTTTAATAATGAACAAAGAAATTTCTCTATATAAAGCAAGAGATCTCTCTGTTTGTTTGTATTTCGTCAGACAAACTATAGCACTTATATTATTTATTATCTAACGTGTAGCCAAATATTACGAAAAAATTTTTATTACTTATTTCTTATTAAAAAAAACCATAAATGACTCGCCATCTGTTGTTGTTGTGACTAATCCTCAAGGTTCTGCAGTGCGGGACGGATATCCCATGAGTGGTCTACTCATGGATGGAGGGAAAGGGGCAGCTTCTGTTGTGATGGAGCACCCGTAGGTAGAAGTCTGACTTTTGCTCCGTGACGCTCTTACAGTCATAGGAGACCGGGACCTACGGCTTAAAGTGGATTCCGAACCACTACAAACATCCCTGGCACCGCCTGGACTCGAACCCGAAACCAGTGGTCTCGCCATCTGTCCTTAGTAATTCTAAAAAAAGGATGCCACCAGTCGCTAAAAATGACGATACTATCTGGTGGCGTGTTTCGTTAAGTTATTAAAAAAATACTTTAGAAATTTCTACTACTATCTGTATTTTGAATGTAATAGTTTTCAATTACAAACTATTACATTCAAAATTACTTTTAACTTAATTCATTATTACTTTTTACTTTACATACAAACACTATTATATTCTTTAAAAAATAACAAATTCAAGGTGAAGAAAAAATTATTCAGATTATTTGGATAACAATGAACGCTTTATTTAGAAAATTTGTATTATTGAAGATGAGTTATTTAAAATCTAAAATTTTTAATTCTGCAGTGACATTTTTTCTTGATTTTTTGTTTTTTAGCAAAATTAAAAATGTTTTTCATTCTGTAGAAAAACAATACCCAATCATATCTACTAATATGTTAATAAAATATTTTTTTGACAACCAAACTTATGCAAAATTAATCTTAAATTTTGTGCAGCAGAAAAGGCTAACTTTGCTTCTTTTAAATCTTATTTATATGCAAGGAAATAAGTTAAACATTTGTTAAAAAGAGTTTCAAGAGGTGCAATAAAATAAAAAATCAAGTTCAAATAAAACACTTACATGTTTTTTAAGATTATATATATATATATATACTAAAATTTTTAGATATTTTTCACCCTTATGATTTAAATTAAGGGTGTTCAATTTTCTATAATTCATGGCATTGATGTTAACATTAATTAAAAGAAACCAAAATGTTGAATGAATGAGATTTATTGCGGGATTCATTCGAATAGTTGAGCAATTTCTGAATCCCAGAAAGTCAAACGGAGATCCAAAGATTTGAAAAGAAATAAAGAAAATTTCTGAAGTTTAACTCACCATTAAGAATCACTAATTGAATCAGAAAATAAATGAGTAATTCGTAAAGATCCTAAGAATCCTAAGATAGATCAGTACGCCATCTCAATCGAAACCAATTACCCGTTCCAGTTTCGAAGAGAAGCACACCACAGATCTCTCCATGCCTATAGGCGAGGTCCTCTACGAATGGCAGTTGAAGGACTTCTTTTATTTCTGAGTTTTAATTGGGGATATCTAAGAAATTGACAGCTTTCCCTTCAGAAAACGAGGTATTTTCCTACATCCTCATAAACAATTAAATATAAAAATAAAATCCACAAAACACCGTAATGCTGTTTAACAAATTGGGTGCTAGGAAATAAGTAGGAACTCTTTCACTACAAGAGATTCGGATTTTTGAATATTTAATTGGAATAAAAAGTTTACATTAATATATTGAGAGTCCCTTTTTCTCTTTTTTCTTGTTTCAATTTTTCTTTCAAACATACTAATCAACAAAAGATTGCTTAGTTTGCAATTGTATGGGATGGAAGTGAGTGAAGTATAATTTGCAAAAGCCAACAACAAATGGTTTGGATGTTTATTAATTTACGCCAGAAGAAATAGTCATTCAAATTGGATGGTTCTTAACGAACGTGATTCTGTATTTACTGAAACTTGGGGCGGAATCAGATAAGGAATAGCATCAGATAAACAGAATTACAATCAAACCTGTTTTTATGTGGTCCTCTTTCGTGCGGGTTTTTTTTTTCTTCCATCAAATGCATATTATGAGTAAATTTAATTAAAAAATATAATTCAAAAAGAAAGCAACTGTCAAAATAACATATAAATTAAAAAAATACAATAGATGAGCCAGCTGATATTACATGATCTCATTACCAAGTATGCTATCAGATGCGAAGTAGTGCCACATCCTGAGGATATTTTCTATGTGGGACTTTTTGTACGCGGTCTTTATTTACCACAGAACTTTTTTAATGTGTTACAAGCAATACATTTTATAGGTACTTATGAAGTTACAAGATATTTTTCTTATGCGATATCCCTCGCACAAAAACAACTTTGACTGCATAGAATCTTAAAATGTTTACAAACAATGGTTATGTTGCCCATTGGAAGAAAAATAGGAATATTTTAACAATTTTATCTACAGCTTACATTGATATTAGTTTCTGGAAATCAAAATTCAACTTAAATGTAAATTTGGGAGTTTATCTTTTGTTGTTTGTTCACATTTCAAAATAAAAACATTCTGCGTTAGCTTCTAAAAATATTCAGATTTTCGGAATTCTGCCTTTTGATAACATTTGAAGCCATTCCCATAAAACGAAGATTTCAAATATCATCAAATAGGTAGATTCATTCGAAATTTAGAAGTCAAAAATAGAAGTAAAATATATATGTATATATAAATTTTTTTTCCTATATTGAATACGTAATGTTTAAATAATTTAGTTCATTTTTTCATTTAAATAAATAATTTTTATACGCAAAGTATATAATTTCTATATATTCCGGGATATAAGATTCCCTATAAGATTTCCAGGTGATCCCTATAGTATTCTAGAAAAATATGTACTGAGATATAAAAACAAATATAGTTACTCTTTTTTTTTTTCTAGTTTTCCCATTCAAAGAAGCTTTCATTACAAACAATTAGTTTCCTGTTGCTTTTTTTCTTCTTTCTTCGCATAGGAATAATGCGCAAAAGGAGGGTTTTGAGAAGCTAGGAACAACAACACACATGGTTAGATACTAGGAGCGCTAGAGTCTATGTGATTTCCAATGTTAAAAAATTTCTATCGCCGTCTCTGAGACTTCGCCGTCAGTAAGCAGTAGTCTGTGGAGTGACCATCTGAATATAAAACTATGAGGCGTTAATAGCGGATGCTTATTTGTTAAAAATTGTATGCAGTGCCCCTACAATTATTTGTAGATTTTTAAATGCGCCCGAGCTTCAAAATGTTTGAGAACCACTGTTTTAATACATGTAATTCAGATTGTTTGGAATAGTTCATAAAAGATTTTGTTCCAGAAAACTTGCTTAACAAATAAAGTTTCAAAAATATTTCTCATGTAATAATCAAATATTGTCTTGGAAGCATAATTTTTTAACAGTGATTTAAGGTTCAAAACTTGCATTCTTATTTTTATTTTAGAAGCCAAATTACGCCTTTGAAGTTGAATAGGTTATTTTTCAAATTAAGATTTGAAGTCAGTATCTTGATGTACAATCTATTCTTTTAATACCGGTTTTTTTTTGTTTTTTTTTTGTTAGTATCAAAATAATTGAAATGAGATATGTTGTGAAATATCAAAAAGTATATAAATGCAACTGTTGTTACAGTGTACTAATATAAATTGTAAGGAGTAAACGATGGAAAAAAATCATAATTAATAGTTTGAAATTTTTAGTAAATAATGATTATTTATAATTTTATTGATAAGTTTCTCTTCTTTATTTGGTTGGTTTTAGCTAATTTAGTTCTAAAAACACAAGGAATGCTCTGAGAAAATTTAAAATCTATTGCAAATTAGTGAAAAGATTGTTGTTTGCAGATTCTCAACTAACTTTACAGACAAATGTAACGAATATGAAAAGAAAGCTTGTTTTGTGTCGAATCGTCATCGGGTCCTTCCCATAATCAAACATTTGGGCAAAAAAAAATCGAAGAACTGTTATCAAATTTGGTTGTCGAACAAAAGTAGAATTTTTGTTGTGTATTAAAAATAGGATTTATTTGATATTTAAATGCAGTTTAGGTAGATTTACTACTATTTTTTTTTTTTTCTAATTTTTGAAAAAACTTCTTAAGTAACAGTAAAAAGGTAACAGCACTAATGATGTGTAGCTTTACTTTAATGATGATCAAAATTTTAAACGTTAAATTTAAAATTAAAATTTCTGTTATCATTGTTAATAGTCAACTAGTTGATAAGAACATTACTTTTGAAGAGTTTGCAAATTTAACTTTACGTACTTGCATACATGTTTCATGATGTTTATCTTTCTTCGTAAATCATTTAAACCCGCCTTCAATCAGTGCAGTATACTTTCAAAGACGTATTCTTACAAAATAGTGTTGGTCAAATTAAAATCATTTTTATCCAGTTGAAAAAGTTTTTTTACAATACATTTAGGACCGTCCACACATTATTTTTAAAATATATATGGTTTTTTTGAGATCGAACATATTGTAAATAGTTATACTTAATAAAGTTTGTAAAAATGAATCTGAATTCTGCCAATAGATAATGAGAGAAAATCAAAACCACGACTAACCCTGAAACATAATGTAATAGCGAGAAAAACTTCTATAGCAAAATGTACGATAAAGTCAATACTATAGAAAAGATAGTAGTCTAAATATTGCGAGGGCCCTTGAAGCTGTGAGGATTCAAAAAGAAGCAGCGGCGTGGTGGCCAATTGGCTAGCATTCTGGCTTTTGGTACCACAGGCTTCGAATCTTGGGGGGGTCATGGATGTTTGTGAGTGGTTCGGACTCCGCTGTAAGTCTCGGTCTAATTAGCCTAAAGTGGGCACAAAATGGCTGTAGAGTAACAAACCTAACTAAATAAAAAAGAAGCAATAACTGAAGAGCATCCAAATGCAAGAAAATAACACAATGAGTATTTTCATTGTTGCTTCTACATTTTTCATTTCTTAACCGTTGCTTTGGGAAAAAATTATTACTATTTCAAAGTTGCTTGATAATTCAGATTATGTCAAAACCCCAAAGAAAGTCTCTTTACTGATGATCGCTATAAAACATTGCAAAAGTGTGTGTTATACAGATGTTTACTTTATTTATTTTTTTAGAAAATATTTAAAAAAAATAATGCGCAGATAATGCGATTTTAATATAACACAGACGCAGAAAAATCGTAAATACGCCAAATGCACAGAGAAAGCATTATGAGTGGCGAAATGGTAAGAAAACGTATTTAAAGTTGGTTGCCCAAACATGCACGGTGAGGAACAAAACCTGATGATAGATGGTGTAAAAGACTTTCATCATCTAGTCATTTTTGTCAAGTTTCAAGGAGAGTTTTCCATGAAATTGTGACGCTAAACTATCGGAAGCTGTGCCTACAGTGGTTGTTGAAACAAATATGCTGTTGGAGTTACACAAAACCAATCGTTTAGTCAATGCTTTAACTTTCCTCGAAAAGTACGGTGTCGGAGGGGAAAGATGGTGACGAAATATGGATCGTTCACCACAAAAGTCCATGGACTTCAACTTCATTCAACTTCATCCAAGAAAGTGAAAATCCGTCAAATTCAATTTAAGTCAAATTCATCAACAATTTCAGCCCTACAGTGCAGATAGTGTGAGACTTTGAATGAACTACGTTGTGTAAAGGAGTAGCATGCTCAGTAGAGGGATCATTTTGCTTTGCGACAATGCTTGTCTGCACGTGGCTGATTAAACCCAAGGATTACTGTAAAACTGATGAATTCATTTTAGGACATCACCATCTTCTCAAAATGAGTCGTAAGAAGAGCAAACAGCAACCTTACGTGACCTGGGGTTGACCACAGGCTAGGCATATTTCTTATTTATATACATTTAATATACCTTTTATATTAAATGTATATAAATAAGAGATTAAACTATGAATTAATTAAAAGCCAAAATGAGCCAAAAGGGCTAAACTCTTTATTTCTAAAAATAAAAAAATTTCCCAGAAATGCAGTTTTATAAATTAAAGTATATTTGCATTTATTTTTGTATAATAAAAATTATTTAAAAAAAACGTAAAAATACAAAACTACACAAAGAATGAACAAGGAACTCAGTTAAAAATAGCATTCGCTTAATCAATTCCATCAAGGGGAAAAAATAGTACTCAAAAGAAAAATAAATTTATTAAAGATCTAATAATATAATATACATATAAATATCTCATCTAATGATATACATATAAATATCTCATCTAATAATATACATATAAATAATAAAATGCATTTTCAGTTATAGATGTTTCAAATGAAAGTGAGAACATTTTATTTAAAATTACAAAATTGAACTATTTTGAATCGCTCCTTTGTATAATTTTTTTAATTATTTACATTTTACAGTAGATTTGTCCTTTGATACTCCCATGAAAAATAGAAAAGCATTCGCTTCTTATACATCCAAAATTAACCTTGTAAATCAATATACAATTTTACGAGCTGAGCCACTTCTCTGTGGAAAATGTTTTGTTAAACAATTTGGAGAAGCTATAAGTACTCCGATTTGCGATATATTACTCTACAAATATATGCTAACACAAGGAGGCTTCCACATTATAATGTCACATCTAACAATAATTTTATCCTCAAAGCAATTAAAGTTCTTTACACTATCTTCGTTCCAATTCGAAAGAAATAAAATAAGATACAAGTGTTATAAAATAAGATACAAATGTTAAACAAAGAAAATTTTCAAAGTTTCAATCAGTCTGTTATGTCATAGCTTTAACATTTAGTTTGAATGTTTTTAGTTTCGGAGCCGTTCGAGATATTGTTTTGAAAGAAAATACGGCATGTGGCTTTTAATGGCCTCGAGAAATTTGGGATAGAATCGTTAGCGGACATTTAATTTTTTTCTTAAATTTGTCAAGAGAGGGAAGCTTAAATTGCATTTACTCAATTTCCTGTTTTGGAATTTGCAAATGATGTCTTCATTTAGACATTAGATTTCTTTCCTCATTCTAACCATTGAAGAATTAATAATATTTCCAATTCTTGAGCTTAAGCGAAAATTTAAACTTCATCTGATTGGAATTTCTTCAAAAGTTTAATAGGATTTATTGTTATTTGTTGACACATTTATCAAAGAGATATCGGAGCCAATTTTAAATCTCTGCTCCATAATAAAAAGAATATTTATAAGACAATAACCATTACTACAGTGAATATGTACTTGAAGTTGCATCTTCCTTGTTTACCCAGGTTGATAAGCACATTACCGAGTTTATTACTGGAGTGGAAGCATTGCAAGCAGTTTCAATTCATTTTTATTTAGAGCAATTCAGAATTGTTGATTAAACTAAACTTTATCTGTAATTTCTCAATAATAATGTCGATTTTGAGGTTCTAGTTTTATGGACGAGTGGAATTCATTTAGCTTTATAAATAGTTATGTCTTATTAATTGTTTCACTGTAAAACATGACTTCTGTTCTACCACGATGTTCCTCAGAGAGGAATTCACCAAATCTCTGCAGTTATAAGATACAAATTAAATATCAATCACAATTGATGACTTTAACATATTCCTCTTCAATACTCGACGTTTCTAACATATATTTTAAATGACCTCAGAAATCTGTCGATCCAAAATTTAATTCTATTTACGTTAAAATTGCGATAGGTGGTTAAGGTGATAAGTGACGAAAATCGCTTTAGTCGAATTCGCATAAGTCAAGGCAAAACATTGTATATAAATATAATGGGCACCAAGAACTAGAATTAGTTCAGAAAAAATACTTAATAAAATTGTTATTCTTTATCACTCTCTAAAATATTCCGCAATTATTTTGAAGACAGATAATTTTTCTTATAACATTCTAAAATTTACGATGTTTACCCTCATAAAAAAATTACAATTAGAAAAAATGACAATAAATGAATAACAATAAGCAATAACAATAAATGAAAAAAAAAAAGAAATATTTGTCATGCTGTAGATTTTCTGTAATCAAAACAAACAATAGATGAAGTTTATTTTCCTAATTTAAAATCATATCGGAACAAAAAGAATAAAAAAATAATGATAAAAAAGAAGAAATAGAGCAATGACTGAGAATTATGAAAACATGAACACGGACAGTAAATTAAAATTTCCTCTTGACGCCCTTGGCTACATATGTGGACATTTAGTTTTTTATAATTATAATTACTACATTAATAGAAAAAAGCAAAAAATTTATAATAAACTATTCTATAAAACTATAAAACTAACCGAGTAGACCGAGTAGTTTTATGTAGTTAAACTATCTAACTATAAAACTACAGAATCTCTCAACAATGAAAACACAAATCGTGTGATTTGGCTATACTGATAACTGTACAGTAAGGAATATGAAAATAGCGTAAAATAGTACTTCGACTGCCGGTGTTGCTGGATTATTTGAACAAATCTTTAATATTTGATAAAAGCAATACCAGATATATTAAATATATTTAGTTTTAATAATTAATGCCTTGAATAATAATGAATATCTATGTCCGTACTGTATGATATTATAAATTACTATTATCGCTTAGAGGACACAAAAGTGGAAGTTAAGTTTTGTGTGTGTTATTGCTTTCCCTGGTTTTTTTTAATTATTTATTATTATTATTTTTTTTTTAATTTCTACGAATAAAAAATTAATAAATAGTGATAAAACAAAAAAAATATGTCAAATTATTTTTTTCTCTCTATAAAAAAGTTCTTCCCTGAAGAGTTCTGTATTCGTAGAATAGTTAAATGAATTGAATCCCAAAGTGGTTTCTGAAGTGACACTCTTTTGTCAGTAAAGCCAAAATAAAAGCATCAAATTGTTGAGGAAAACTCTGCCAATGTAAGTGCTGAAACTGAAATTCAACATGAAATCAAGAACCGAGTATCTCCAGACTTTAGTATTACTCTATGAATCTTTCTTGATGAATGCGTATCCAATTCAGCAGAGCAGTTTTAAAATATCAGCTTCTAATTTCCCGTCACGAGATCCTTTAACTGAAGAGTTCTTTGCCAGTTCTACCTGCGCCAAATGGAGGAAAAACACGGACATTTAATGAGCTCAATCATTTAACTCGAATGGAAAGATGAAAAAAAAAGATTACACACAGAGCGTAGAAGGTCGCGAAGTTTTTGCTCCGTCAACAGCTTTATAGATCCTTCCTGGTAAGACATGTGATAACAAAAAAGTCAGGAATATTATTGCGGGAAAATAAATTTTCATTTCAATGCTACCACAGATGTAAATTTCATCAAACAAACGTCGAATTCATTTTTTTCCCGGAACAAGTTTCTTTCTTGTAATGTGAATATTCAGGAATCGCAAAAACAGAATAACTTGAGTCTGCGTTTTCGGCTTGATTATAAAATTAGTAACCTGACCACTCCTTACAAAGAAAAAAATTTGCCAAAATATCAGAATTCTGTTAATAATATTAAAGCAAAAAATATCTCAGGCATCTACTTCTCCATAATCATGAGTGTAAGACTTATTTTCTAATTTATCCTAATTCAGCTAAAAATTTCATTAAATCATCTTCTATTTCTTTTATATACAAATCAAAACCGACTAATCTAGATTCGAATAATAATATGAATTCAATTAGTTAAATTGTTTTCTGTACATCGGCATGCTTTACTCATTATAAGTCTACTGACAACTGCTTTCGAAGCAGAGCTTTCAAGAGCAACTAGTCTGCTTTTAGCGTGGTATGGCAGAAAACTCCCAACAGGCGTCTTAGCCATCGATACGAAACACATGTTGTTACAATTATGTTTTACTCATGCATGACATTGATAATGTTCTGTAATATAATATGGCATGACAACTGATTTCCAAGCAGAACTTGACTCTGCGCGGGGTATGAGCAACATCGATGTGAAACATCTAGTCATGTTGTTACAATACCATTTCGTTTGAAAAGCTGTGACTAGATTTATCACTTTGCCAAGAGTTGGATTTCAAGTTTCAATAATTTTCTTGGATGGCTGTCATTGTCTGTAGAGATATTTTCGAATCGAGTTTTAAAAAGTGAAATTTAATAAGTTTATTTTATATGGAATTGAACATAAACATAAAATTTTATTTTAAAACAGGAAAGGAGATAAATTACCAAAAGGACAAATAACTTTGTTGACAAACAAACAAGTAAGAAAGAATACGATCATAGAAATATTTGTTTTCCAATTATATTTTCACAACTATTTAGGTATGATATTTAAATAGCGGATATATGATATCATGTTACATGCTAAAATGGAAATTATAAGACTTGAACTGACTTTTTAGAAAAAGATATAAATATTTTTTTAATTTAAAAAAGAAATTTAGTAAAAATTAAAAAACACGAGTCCAGAAACAGTAGAAAAGAGAGCTTTAAAACACAAATACTGAAATTTTTTTATACTGTTTCTCCTTTTATATTTGTCATTCCTGTATTTAATATATTATGATCAAACGTAATAATGTAGTACATTTTAGACAGAAAAGACTGGAAAAAGGATTAGTTTATGTGTAGCAGATTGCAGGGTTTCATATTTATTTAATGAACTAGCATATCTTTATTTTCGCAATTGAGCAAATAATACACTCCAAATGAATTTTAAATATAGAGAACACAAAAATATAATTTCCAAGCATGCAACTGCTGCATTGCATCGCTAAAAGACAAATAAGATGCAGTTGGTTCAGAATTTATTCAAATTGAAAACCTCCAACATTTGCGTGGTGAAAGTGTTAGGAGATTTCCAATTACAATTCTAGTGTTTCAAACATAGAACTTTAACTAAAATTCATGTAAATGAATTTCTTAAGACATTTTTACTCAAAGACTTTAAACGACTATTTAAGGCTAAAACTCCCTTCACTATGCTTACGATATTGATATTGTTGCATTAATTGGACGAGCAATCTGCATGAGAATCGTAATTGGGAACATTCATAACCAAAATATTTTTTAATTGAATTTCCGACATTGAAACTGCTCAAATGAATTCTACGATTCGGAAAAGCTATAACTCCCTCAACATATAAATTTTTAAGAATATATTATTTAATAAACTAAAATATATAAAAAATATATAAATATTTCTAATAGTAGCTTAATTAATTGTAAATCATTATATGATCTATTTTTTCAAAATTTTTAGATGTATTTATCCAACTATGAGTGATATGTTTTCTTTCTTTTCTATAACTCACTTTTTCATACCTCAGTCTAATTACCAATGTCATTTTGTAATTCCTGGAGAAATTTATAAATCGGCAATCGAGACAATAACTGCTCCCTATAAGCAACTATACATGTATTGTACCCCCCAAAAGATCTTATTCAAAAAATTGTAAGAAAGTTGTCGATCAAAACAGATTTCCGTTCTGCCATCTAGCAAAATT
Organism: Caerostris darwini; assembly: GCA_021605075.1. Classification (NCBI taxonomy): domain Eukaryota; kingdom Metazoa; phylum Arthropoda; class Arachnida; order Araneae; family Araneidae; genus Caerostris; species Caerostris darwini. The sequence continues at coordinate 102,963 of BPLQ01003650.1, read as the reverse complement.
CAGTTAAGTTGTAAAATAAAGGGTATTTTGATATTTTTCTTACTTACACGAAGTGACTTTCATTTTCATGCTATCAACCCTGCTGTTGGAAATTTATAAGACTCGACAAAGTAAAGATTCTATTCTTCTTTTTTGTTCTTGTTGAGAATTCTGACAACTTTTTTGTTATTGTTCTAATTCCTTTTTTCGTGATTCGTGTAATGAAAAGATCCATTTGCACACTTACACAGCAGAAGAAAAACGACGCATCAAGAAGTTGTCCAAATAAGACGAAAATCAGTAAATGGGATGCATTTGTATGGAAAGAGAAACTGAATCCAGGAGATACAGCTACATATAGCAGATAAATAAAACATTCGCCTGTTTCCGGTCCTTTTGCAATTCAACTTAGTACTGATTCGTAGAAAGGTTATTTTTCCCCTTTGGGGGAATTTGCCAAACTCTCTCAATAGTGCCCAATTAGCTCGACAAGACAGTGAGAGGTGTCTGCTCATCAAAATATGTTCTATCGGGTAAATGCAATCAAAGAAACGTTTGACAAGCCCAAAGGTAATCATAGAAATGATTGCTTGTTCAAAATGGCAATTATCCTATTGAATTAGAAGTCCGTGGTGGCGAAAGAAAGAGCAATACAATGGGGTGACAAAATGCCATGTTGCAAGGATATCACAGATGTCAATCAAATGAAATGGCACTCTAGAGCAAAACTCCAAGTTGTCGTGAGCAGAATTCAGAGCCTTTTCTGATTACTGCGGTTCAATTCGAATGGAGACTCATCGCTGGAAACAATTCGATTCCATTGAGTGAAATTCCTGGCCGAATGACCGTGTTGCCACGGCAAATGCACTTGTTAGTCTGTACACATAAAAGAGCATAGTTAAAGAATGAAATGAGACAAAATTTAATATACAAAAAAATTTCAGTTAATACCTAAACACGAGAGAGTGTCATTTTAGCTAAATTAAAGAAAATATTAAATGTTCTGTTATTTGCATTTTTTAATGAAATTTTAAAGGAAAATGTGCCAATCTTGAAGTCAATTCCTTTTCAGTATTATTTAAAAAAAATTACATCAGAAATTACTGTAACATATGCCTATTTAGCATAGCTATAAATTAGCCTTTATTAAATAACGTATCTATGAAAAAAAAATTGAAATATATCATTTCTTCAATATCAAGTAATAATGTATGCAGATAAAGCCTAAAAAAAACCACAATTACGCATGTGTTATATAGAATAAAACAGAATATGCTTTATGTTTAATCCTGGTAAATTGTTGACTGAAATTATAAAGCAATATTATTAAATTGTTTATTATGTGGAAGTTATATTCACCGGAGGATGGCAGCAAAAGTATATATATTTTGACATTTTAGTTGGAGACAAAATATATCAATTCACTTTAGTAATAATAGAAGTAGAGTAGAAATCTAGGTTAAACATCTCATTTATAAATTCGAGAATACACTGGTTTCAGGGAAAATCAGAAAAATTTATGAGAACATTTTTCATTCACTGGGAGTTTAATGAATGGTAGCAAAATTTTAGTCAAACAGTACTTCACATATTAAGCACAAAAGAAAAAAAAGAAAAAAAAGAGCGGAGCGAAAGCGGGGGAATTTTCTGTTTACACAAAATGGAAACATACCAAAATCATAATATCTAAGTTCAATACATGAGACAAGTTTCAATCAGTTTGTTTCTCTTCTAAAAACTCTAGAACACGCCAGCGATGTTCTGTATTTATAAACTCAATAGGCATCAAAGTGCGTTGCTGTAATCAAAAACCTGGCCGCCATAACTGATGTACCCGTTGAACTTTTCCATCGGGATGTTTCAAGCATAGGCAAAAAGTATCAAAGAAATTGAGCACAATTTTTGAGCAGCTTCTACTGGACTCTTGTAAATCTTTGTTATAGGAAGATCATTGATCCAGCTACCCTCAACAAGTCAAC
>BPLQ01003650.1:81189-96192 GCA_021605075.1 Caerostris darwini | reverse complement strand
TGAATTTTCTTCAATAACATGAGTCCCAATGCATCAATAATATGTGTAATAAAAATAAATAATGCAATATTTTAAAGAATAATTTTCTCAAATGATAAACGTAAAATATATGTGATTAGAATCGTGCTGTATGTGACGAATAAGTACACAATTAAATAAATCTTCAATAAAACAGGAAGGCTATCAGAAAATACTGAAGGTATATATTTTTTAATCCAAAAAAATAAAATAAAAATATTTCTACTTCTGCCTATCCTATTAAGAATGAATGATTGGGGGTGGATTAAGGTCCTCTTAGAGTCATCAATTCCATATTCTCATGACAGCCATGGGATCATGACCTACTCAGACCAGCTTCGGTAGGCCACGATTCAATTCCGAAGCTATCATCCATTTTAATTATAAGCTAACTTTAATTTTTAACAACATTTTAACCTTTTTTATAACAAGAACTTAACACAAACAGCATGTGAATGCGAATTCTTTATGTGAAACCCGCTTTACAACTCTTTTTATTCAGATTGTAAACTTACTCCTATCATTCTGAGGCAGCTTGATGGCCGATTGGCTAGCGCTGTGGCCGTTTGTACCACAGGTTTCAGGTTGGAATCCTGGCGGATGTTTGTTAGTGGTTCGGAATCCACATTAAACTATTGGTCTAATTAACTTAAAGTGTGCACAACATGACCGTAAGGCGACAAACCAAACCTATCTTTTTGAAAGCAAGTTGCATAATTAATCCAGACAAAAAAAACACAATTTAGGGGATTGTAATCAAATTTATTAACTTAAACAACAAAACAAAAAAATTGTTTCTTAAACAGGTGAAAAGAATCGAACTCTCGCCACAAAATTGAAACAAACAAAATTTCTTCTCAAAGAAGAATACTAAAAGGGCAACTCTAAAATTACACACACTACTGTCTTAGTTTCAGTTCTCTTTTCTACCTTTTTAGCGTAAAATTCACTAAAGAGGTCATCTTTTTGTACCTTTGTTTGAATTTCGCGTTAGTTTCATATATCCCAAACTAAATCGCCTCTTTTCTACTACTAACCCATAAGATGGAAATATTATTGTGTCGTTTACCAACTTTCTTTGTGCAAGGACACGTAGGACTTACAAATTTAGTAATGAATTGAATATGGATGCGTTGAACATGTTTTTTAAATCGGAAATATATAATTTAGAAACCTAAAAAATTATTCCTGCCTACCTCTATATATGACTAGGTAGGCCATAGCATAGCTCTCACAGACAAGTGGTGGGGCTGTTATGCAAATAAAATGTAATTATGAAATATGTTACACTAAAACTAATCAATAACCAAAATTAATCATTTCATTTCTTGTTACAAAATTACTCAAAAACATAAGCGTTACTAAGTTATTCAGAAATATAAAAATAAATAAGTTATTCAAAATTATATACATTATTTTGATTCTATCAATCAATTTTGTAAAGAAAATCTTTAAAAAATAGATTTGTTTGTGGATGCTTTACGAATGTTGTCCAACTTAACAATTAGCGTCCATAAATTTTGATTTTTTTTTTTATAAATATTTTGCTAGTACATTAATTGGGAAACAACATTTGTTCAGATCTAAAAATCTTTTGCGCTCTTTCTTCGTTAAACATATAAGTTAGAAACTTACTCATCCAACATTTCATGTTTTTAACTCTACTGTTTCTCTTGCTTACTCTTATATTTCAATATTACGAGCAACTGTTCCTCTTAAGAAAAACCTTCAACTGAGAATGTCGTTAGTTTTCGATCCTATTCCGAATCAAGTTTCATGTTTTGATAAAATATTGTGTTCCTAGTGCTAGAATTGAGGAAAATTCTTCGGAAACTTATGTACAGGAAAAAAATATCATTAAATAAGAAAAAAAAGTGCATATTTAAAAAAATATATATATATTTATTCTCACACTAAAATGAAAATTTTGAACCGCAAGTAAAAAACATGATTGTAATAAAAATATTAGAAATTAGTTTTTAAGTCATAAGAAATAAATTTTTAATAACTATATTTTGCTTTTAAAAAAACAAACGCGTCTGTAAGGCTGAAATAAGGGTCGGGGGATCCGTGGGTAAGCTTTAAAAAATTTAACACATTTTTCAGTTTCGCATTGTTTTTGTTATCAATGATAAACAAATGGCTCTACCAAATATTTCTTCCTGAAATGCGTCTTTTAAGTATAAAATAGTTGCCCTCCCCAGATATATAATAGAACAGTTAAATAATATCTCGGTGTCACCTTGATAGAATACTTTACCTCATATCTACAATATTAAATTTAATAATACTATTCTCTCCTTTGTAAAAATTCCAGCTTGCTTCTTGCTAATAAATGTCCAATTTTTTGTAAATGTGTCGTCACTTATGCGAGCCTACGTTGGGATTCTGTAGCACATACAGATTTGAAAATGCCTTCATGGATCAGAGGAGGATTCTTCCTGGTGCTACAAAAACCAGGACCTACCATATGGCAGCTTATCCATATTGACTTCCCTAGTATTAGAGTATTTAACAAAGGTGCGGAAACTAGAGGAGAATTGGAGTCGGTATTAAAATCCGACTACCAACTCATTTAGAATAAATCATTTTTATTCATTTATTTATTATTATTATTATTTCACAAAATTCTGGGAACTCTCCAACTGAAGGCGTCGGTCACCAAGCACCAGAACTAATTCTGGTAATCATGGAAATTTATCACGGAGGATTATTTTTAAGGAAACCAATCAAGATTTGATAGCAAACGGATATCTGGGAGAAAAGATTAGGGAATTAACATAAAAAAGGAATCATTTGTTAGCCATTCCAACGTTGGGAATTAAATGTAAAATTTTCTTTTGCTTGAATTAAGCTATTCTATAATACTTCGGTACCTGTTAATTTAGAACTGTTATTTTTATATGTTTGTAAGAAAATTAGGAGTACAATATATCTTATATTTGTGCAAATACTACACCTTTAAAGCTATAACAAATGTTTTATTAGTGCAAAAACTGTGTTTATAGATATGTGTTAAATAAAATTTATTAAAGAAATTTTTCTAATAATAATTTTTTTTCTAATAATATTAGTAATCATTAAGATCATAGAAGAAAAATTGCTGTAAAGAATATAAAAAATTGGACTGCAGATTTTTTGGCCCACCCTTACAATTTATACATATAATTATCTCCCATTTGTGGACTGTTACGTTATTTGAATTCTTCTAAATTAAGATACGTCACAAAATAAAAACAACCCAGAACCCTTAAAAGTAATTCCGGAAGGCCTTTCATCCACCGTCGGTGAGCTCTCATGGGATACACCAGAAGAACAGGATGCACACCAGTTCAACAACAAAAAACAGGATTATGCAGTTTTATTAATGAAAATTGAATTTTTTTCACAATTTTTTCCTTTAAAAAAAATCGGTAATCTTTCAAAATTAATTCTTCCTCTTTTAGAAAATTTATATTTAGGATTGTATGCAGTGTACAATTTACTTTTCCTTTTAGTTTCATGCTTATCATATTGAAGTGCAATAAAGTTCTGATTGAGGATAAAGCATTTTTACTCCTTTGAAAATATAAAATATTCTCAAATAATCTGTGCTAAAATTTTCCGTAAGTTAATAGATTCATTTAAAAAATGCTTATTAACTGCACATTCTATTGTTTAAAAATAAAACTTCTGGGAAGTTCTTGTTAGCTAAACTACATTTTCTAGAAAATTCTTCGAGTGATTTTAAAAGATTTTCAGTATAATTTAAGCAGAAAATTATAATTTAGGATTTATTTATATACTACAAGCATATCAAAAAGCCTTTTAAAGAATTTTTCGAAGGCTCACAACTTTGGAATCCCTTAACCAGCCTCAATATAATTTTTTAATGGTTTGTCAGGATTGGTTTGTCGCTCTACTGACATCTTGTGCACACGAAGGCTAAACAGACTTAAAGTGGATTCCGTACCACTAACAAACATGTATGCCTCAGCCAGGATTCGAACCTGGGATACCAATAGCCAGAGCGCTGACCACCAGGATGCTTATATAACTTTAGAAATCAGTATCAAAAGTTCTATAAGTACACAATTTATATGAAAATCGAAGATGATGTGTACCATGGTCTTTCATACAAAAAGATATTAAAAAATTATTTTTTTATTTATTATTGGAAATATACACTCAAGAGCCAAAAAATTATAACCACCTGTCAATAACGAGTTGGCCCACCTTTGGCGCGCAACACAGCTTCAACCCGCCTTGGCATGGATGCCACAAGTCCTTGGTAGATGGCCGGAGACAGATTGTACCAGATGTTTAAGCAACGGTCACGCAAATCCGAGATATTGCGAATTGGTGGTCTTTGAACTCTGAGCTGCTGTCAAAGGACATCCCAAATGTGTTCTATCGGATTGAGATACGGTGAGTTAGGCGGCCAGGACATTAACTGGAATTCAGCATCATGTTCCTGGAACCACTCCAACACAATTTTAGCCTTGTGACAAGGGGCGTTGTCCTGTTGGAACATTCTATTTCCAGCTGGGAAAACAGAGGCCATGTAAGGGTGCAACTGGTCCGCAATGATGATCAGATACCCTGTAGCATTCATGGTCTGCTCTACCACAACCACGGGTCCCAGAGACGCCCAAGAGAACGTCCCCCAAAGCATAATACCGCCACCACCGGCCTGTGTATGACCTACTGTACATTGAGGGAGCAACTGTCCGCCTGGAAGACGGCGTATCCTGACACGGCCATCGGCGTGATGAATGACAAACCGTGATTCATCTGACCAGGCAACTCTCTCCCACTGATCCATGAACCAGTCACGATGTTGCCGGGCCCAGCGCAGGCACAGTTGGTGATGACGCTTGGTCAGCAAAGGCACACGAGTGAGACGTTTGCTGCGTAGCCCCATATCCAATAGTGCCCTCTGAACAGTGTGCTCCGATACTATTCTACTTGGCCCTGCATTGTATTGGACTGTCAGCTGAGCCACTGTCTGGCTCCGGTTTTGCTTCACCATGCGAGACAGTCTCCGACAACCTTTTTCTTTGATAGCGTGTGGACGTCCAACACCATGTCGTCTACTGCTGGTTTCACCGTCATTCATCCACTTTGCATAAGTACTAACAACTGTAGATCGCGAACAACCTACGAGTCGTGCAGTTTCGGAAATACTTGTTCCGAGCCTTTAAGCCATTACAATCTTCCCTCTATCAAAGTCGCTTAGATCCGCAGCCTTTCCCATCACACACAGAAGTAAGTGAAAGAATGATTCTTCAGACTCTCCAGCAGCAGTTAAATACCACTTCCACCTGATCACGTGCCTTCCACGTCATCCAGGCGAGTTCACTGCAAAATGTAGGGGTGGTCATAATGTTTTGGCTCTTGAGTGTATATTTGCTATATTTACAAATAAACAGAATATTAAGGCATCCAAAGGCGTTCATTCATGATCAAGGTCTGAGTAGCATTTGTTCGCATTTAATGGCATGAGCCCCGAGTAGCACTGAGGTATGATCCCCAACGTCTGTCTTTTATGAGTACTAAAAGGATTAACGTATAATGCATTGTACAAGAATGCACATAATTAACTTCGGTTTTAACTAAATAAGCCATATTTATGTAATTAGGAAGGAATGTTGGGGGGATCATTTTGATATGGAGAATACTGACTGATAAAGATATAGCACTTTTGTCCTACATGAAGGCGTACAATTCTTTAAAAATTGAAATTTTTATGTACTCGTATTAATTTTTGGAACTCTAATATATAAAATGAAATGAAGTTTATGAAATTTTATTTCATTGAAATACCAAATTGCATTTCCTATTTTTATTTTATTTCCCTGATTAATACTCCTTGGCCTGTTGAATGAAATTTTTCTCAAAGAGAAATCAAAGATTTTATGTTACAAATTTTTATTTGATGGTCATGGTGCATATCTGAAATTGCACATTTTTGCTAACTTTATGATTTCACTATTGATTAATTAATACATCTTATTTCCAAAGAAACTGAAAAATTGCTCTAGATCAGTTTGTCTAATCTTGTTAACATTCTAAACAAAAGGAATATTATCTATATAATATATTATCTATGAGCCTCTAAGAAGTTGCTTTGGAATTTGGCAAGCGCATTTCTAGTTTATATCTAGTCTCTAAGATTATGAGAGGTTTTCCTTAATGAACTAGCAAAATTCAGGAAAGAAGCTACTTCGTATTACTAAAATATATGTATTTTTATAGATACCAAATGATTTTAAATGGATTAAGTCAGAATTGAAAATTTTAATCAGCATGTAGATTTTTTAAAAACTTTTTGTACCATTTCCATTTATGATAGCATCACATTAATTATCAATACAAAACATATCCTACGGTGCTGTTAAAAGTTATATGAAGAATTCTAAAAACTAATCAATCGTACTACTAACTCTAAATATTTGAACAGAAATTAAATTGGATTAGTTCTTTTATTTTTTTGTGTCAATTGTGGCTATCATTTCTTACCCAATAAATTTTCCTAGTAGAAAGGAAATTTAAAATATCCTCATTGTTTAATAGTGGCTCTTAAAACTCCATTCAAAATGATTTCCTGATTCTTGAATTTAAGTTGAACTGAAAGGAGATAAAAATCTAAGGATTATAGCTAAGTGGCAAAAACATACGATTCTTGTTTACCTGGTTGCAGGGCATCTCATTTCGAATTTTCTAGATTTTTATCAAAGGATAATTGACAGTACATCCTGTAGAAGACAGTTTATCCTGTAGAAGGTACTTCTCACTCGCTATGTTGTTCTTTTGGGGACTGATGCTGTATCACATAGCTGACGAACTCAGTAATGCTTCATTGCACGTCGTGATAAAAACCACATTATCAGGTTATAATGATGCTTCAATTATTAACAGTGCCAACTAGAAATTATAAATGAGATTTTATTCGTACAATTAAAAGAAAAAAAAAACTACAAACTGAGAATTTCTGCCTAAGTTTGTTTGTTTGTAGTTAAGAACAAAACTTGAAAACAGCTGTTTGTGTAACTTAAAAAAATACGGCTGAAACATGGGAATGGGAGGTATAACAAGACATGATGTAGCGACGGATTATTGTAAAATTAATTGAACTGAACAATCTTAAAAGAAAACGAAGCTTTACAATACTCTCTAAGAATAGTTTCGGATATCATATTATTTATGTGATGCAGTTTAAATTTTTGTTCCTTCAGAAAATTAAAAGGGTTGGTATGAAATTGATAAATAAAATCGAATGTGATCATTCATAGCAGAAAAATTATCAAATAACTTATCATTCTGAATCAGAACACTTGGGTTCAAATTTAAATCAAGACTTCACATTTCTATAATTAATGTTTTAATTAAGACAGCCTTTTATCCGACATGCTAAAACTAACATTCTTCAAGTCTTGTCGAATAGGTCCTAGTATTTTCATATTTCTCGGATCTGTAAGCCAGTTATTTCTTCATCGTGCTCAAAGCGATTGTCGAGAAAGCGGGACAATTAAAAAAAACATTTTTATTAACATTTGTTATTAGTAGTACTAGAACGTAATAGTTTCCTATATTTTATAAAGATAAAGTGAAACGAAACAATATTTTAAAAATCCCATTTTTGAAAAATTTTATTTTTCTCGAAGTGTTTTTTTTTTTCTTTTCGCATAAGGTTCGTCACTATTGATTTTTTTTCTACAGTATATCGACATAGATTTCTAATAGAAACAAATAAATGAGGCATTATGCAATTGAATGAAACAAAAATATTTTAAGATATAAATGAAATTGTAGCATTTTATTACTCAAAAAAATTTTTTTTAATAAAAATTATTGTGAATTTCGTTTTAATTAAATTTCCTATATGAATGAATATTTTTATAGTTTGCAGAATTTGAAGATAATTTCTTTTGATATGACTTATTATCATATAAATCACTTCAAGTTTGTTTTTTTTTAACATGAAAAAAAAACCTGATAAGAATTAAATTTATAATTACATTTATTTTTTTAATAAGATAACTTACTATTATACTACTGTGATTGTAAAACAATTTTCTTCAAACAAACTTTCCTTCATTTCAATATAAAGATACACATAAAAAAAATTTTTAATCGAACATCTATTTCACACGTAAAAAACGTTCGGAAAGAAAAAAAAAAATGATAATTTTCTTATACATTTTGTAAAAAAATTTCCATTTTTATTAACAAAAAAATAAATAAAAATAGTAATGTGGCATGGGATAAGTTAAGTTTATGCAGTGTAAAGATATCAGGATTCTTGTATTGATTTTCATAAGTTAATGTAAATCTATTTCATAAATAAATTTCAGCATATTATTTTCTAAAACTTTCGTTAAATTTCTCTGAACTTTAATAACGATGTGTTTCGACATCTATAATAGTGCGCAGAATTGTAATAGATTTCGAAGATTTTATGAGCAAATGAATTTGTTAAAGTATGTTTCGCTACATAAACGGATAACCAAGTCAAATTTGCAAGTTTCAAAATATAAGTAATACTTTTCACTAAGAGTTTAAATTCATCTTAGTTAAATTTGGAATCCAAGAGATAAATACGTAATAAATTATTTAAAATAAAAAAATAAATATATATCAAATATATTTATATTTTAAAAAATATATTATATAATAAATGTATAAAAAAATTATTTAAATAATTTGCAATAAGCAGGTATTAAAAGAAAGGAAAATGTGTAGTAACAAACAATTTGAAGAGAAAGCTTTTCTAAATGTCGTTTGAGGAGCGTGACGGAATGTTTCTGAGCATTAGAATTCAGAGGTTTACGCAGAGTACAAGTTATGGAAATTTTAGGCGTCAAATTGGGTTGCACTTATTTCACTTTCAATGAAAGGAAGACGAGTATCTAGAAGGATTGTTCCATCTGAAAATGGGTTCTAGAAAACACGTAGTATTTTTAAGCTGTAAAGATCTCGGAATTTATTTATTTTGTTCAAACATGAAAGAAAAAAAAGTACTTACTGCATGTTTTAAAAGTATGAATATAAAAGTTCTGTTAAGGATAGGGTGGATGTTCTATCACTTTGATGTGGTTTTGTTTAAGAAATTCGACTGTCGATCTTGCGTAGGAGAAGATGCATTATCATGTTGAAGTATGAATCCCCTTACATTCACTTCTTGAAGAATTTCTGGAAGACACTTAGTGGTGTACCAGTTAGCTGTGACTGTCCTTCCAGCTTGATGGCTTTGACCAGTCCCGCACTTCTGAAGAAACCGGCATACATTACTTTTTCATTGCTCGTTGTCTTTTCCCCATTGCTGTTTGGGGTCATCTTCAAAGACCCATACTTTACTTTCTTGTCGTGTAAGAACATCAAAAAACGGTATGCAAGTTTCATGACCAGTTATGATTTTAGAAATAAGGCGGTGTCCACCATTGTTAAATAATTTTATGGTTTCTTAGCAGATTCTGACAAGTTCCGTTTTTTGGTGTTCTGTTAAATTATGGGGGACCCAACAACAAACTAATTTCTTCATGAATAATTCAATGTATAGCTGCGGATCCAATGTTAATTTTTTTCTGTATCATTTGGTTAGTGCAGTGATAATCATCGACTAACATTTTTCGTATGGCCGACATACTATTCTGCACATTTTCTGGAACTACAGCTGATGAAGGTCTTCCTGTGTGTTCTTGATCCAGCAGAAAACTTCGACCTCTACGAAATTCTGTAAGCTATCTAAATACAGTAGCACGAGATGGAGTTTTATCTCTATATGCTAGCTGTAGACGTTGAAGGCATTCGTCTTGATTTAACCCCACTTGAAAATCATAGCGCGATAAAGCTCCCACGTCAATTCCACTTTCCTTTCTTCTAAAATCTATTCTGCGACAGATAAATTGCAATTGTTGCCACAAATTATTGTCTGCGGCCATAAAAGAGTTCAAATTTACAAATTTAACGAATATTTTTTTCCTGCATTTGTCGTCTGCCACTGTCTCACAAATTTCAGAGTTACCCTCGTAAGTGTGGTTTAAACTTAAACTTTATCTAGAAATGAAACTTAAGGTGCTGTGCTGTTAGTTACGGTGCAGAATGCCATCCTGAAGTGTTCTATAGGCTCTAGTGCCTATAAGTTCGTAAAGAATAATTAAAGCTACTTCTAGAATCTATTTATCAAAGAGCTCTATTATATTGAGATTTGAAAATTCCTTACTAACTGGAGAATATCATTACTAATTTTGAAATTCAAGGTAACTTAGCTTGTGCTCATCAAGGAGTTTTTACACATTATTCTTTGTTAATTTTCCATTTAATCGAAATGGTTTAATTTTTACAAGTAAGAAATAGCTTGCAGCCCACAGTTTGAAAACCATTTAAATACCAAAAGAACCAAGCTATCCCCTCAAAAATATATTACCAAACAGCAGAAAAATACTAATATGCATAGATATTGTTATTGAGCGATGAGAAGAAGTACATTACAATTCGAATGTGTACAATGTAATTATTGTAAACAACGGATAGCGTCCATCGATTTAAATATTAATTTTAAAATAAATCAGCATCTCTTAAAAAAATACAAAAATTTGTTTTAGAAATATTAATTTCGATGATGCAAATCGGTCATCGACCGAGTTCGATGACCGAGTGGCTAGCGCTCAGTACCACAGGTTTCGGGTTCGAGTCCCGGCGGTGCCATGTATGTTTGTAGTGGTTCGGAATCCTCTTTAAACCGTAGGTCCCGGTCTAACACGATCGTAGATTGTTGTGGAGGTATTGTTACTCTGCGTCCGTAGCTTATCTTCAAGCTACACGCACCGCCTGGGTAGTGCTGAGTGAGTAACGTCGGTGTAGCGCTTGCCTTAAGGCATCAAAGACAACTGTCTAAGTGTTTGCCAGCTGCATTAGAAAAAAGAAAAAAATGATGCAAAAAAAATTAGTTAATAAAAATAAATCACTATTTATTATAAATGGCAATTTCCATAAGCATGAGTTCATAAAGTATGGACTTTCTAGAAAATTCTGACGATTTTTTCGGTACAGTAATCAATTTTGAGTGAATTATTACATTATCAAAGGTTGTTTATCCAAAAAAAAAAAAAAAAAAATCACTAGAGAGGGAAATAAATTCAACAACAAAAAACATATTTCTACTAAGAATTTTTTCAAGTTATTAATTTACTGCTTTAACGATGGAAGCAAATAAATAAATAAGTAGGAATCATTAAAACAGATTGAAGAACAAGAAGTTTTAAGCTATACACAAAAGTCATTTCGTGGAAAATTATTTTGCTGTCAAAACATATGCAGATACTTAAATCTTAAGAATCTTTTAGAGTACCAATGTCAAAAGTTGTTTTAGTGTGGCAGTAAATGCTTCGGGAATTCATGGAATTTGAATTTACTTATCATTCAATCGGAGAAAAAAAACTAACTTTTTTTTTCTAAGTGGGAAACTCTGCAAGCACTGATAATTGAATTCCTTTTAAATTACTGTTTTCTTATAAATCATAAATTTTTTTACACATATCGGAATAAAAAAAAAAATGAGGAAACATAATAATGTCGCAAACAGTAATGAGTATCTTGTGTAAGAGAGTACATTTCTTCTCTTCTTACAACTTAATGTTTCATAACAAGAAATTAATTACAAGTACTGAAAACAGAATCCTTTTCTTTAATTTTCAACTCTCTTTCTGTTTAAAAACTTAACAATAAGGAAAAATACATATTTTCCAGGAACGGTTCATTTGTTTTACATAAAGAATTAATTAGCTATAAATTTGAATTATAAGAACAACGGAAAAAAAGCAAAATGAATGCAAAGAAAAAAAAAATCTGTAATTTCATGCAAATATCGAAATTTAGGAGAAATCAGAAAATAGTAGGAAAAAACTTTTTTTTCCTTCTGTCATTAATTCCATTCATTCTGCCTATAATCCGCTAAGATACATTAGAATTTCTGAGTATATTACAGAATGTTCTGAGAAATTTTCTCTTTTGGAAGTGGTGGCTTTTATTCAAAAACATTTATTCTAAATTCCCAAGTTTATTCTAAAAAAAATTTTAAAAAACCCACCGTTGATAGTACTTTTGCCAAATTGAATAGAACAAAACTTCAGTATTAAAAAAAAACAAAAAAACTATTAAACACATCATCTATAGATGGATTTGGTTTGTCGCCCTACGGTCATTTGTTTGTTCAAACTTTGGATTAATTAACCAGGACCAACAATTTAACGTGGATTCCGAATCACGAACAAACATCCATTCCGCAGGCAAAATTCGAACTTGAAGCCTGTGATACCGACATTCTAGCCAGTTGACGCAATAAATGATGGGAAGGAGCCTCATCTTCGCAAAAAAAAAAAAGGAAATAGGATGCAATTCATACACCGTTGTGTGCAAGTGAAGAAGTCATAGATAAGAAATAAACCGGAAGCTAAATTAATAATTAACTACGAAATTAATCAAGATTTTTCTATCTCTAGTAAACACAAAGATTTTCAAATTTTTTTTTTTTAAATTTGTTCGATCGAGAATCGAATAGCTTCAAATTGTAAGTGTCCAAATATATTTTAGTATGAATGACATGCAAACCTTGATGGTTTACTTGCCTTATTTTCATGGATTATGTCAACTAATGGACCCCCTTTTGTTCTATCATAATTTTTATATACTTCTAAACTCTTTCTCTTAGTTATCTGATTGGAACGAAATTTCATATGCAACAACCTTTCGATCTAAGAAGTAAATCATTAAGTCATAATGACCAATGAATAAATAGATGCATCACATCTGAGCTTCTGAATGGTGTGTAAAAGAGGATATTCATTCGAATTTGAGTTCAGTTTGACTGTACCAATGCCTCGCTAAAGGTTTGTCGCTCTACGGTCCTATTGTGCATATTATGGGCTAATTAGACCAGGACCTACAGTTTAATGTGGATTCCGAACCACTCACAAACATCCCTGCCACTGCCAGGATTCGAACCTGAAGCCTGTGGTACCGAAGGCCAGAGCGCTAGCCAATTGACCATTAGGCCGTCCATCGCTAAAGTATTCACACACAGTATGAACATACATATATCAGGATTTGCAGCTCTCTTAACTGAACACGGAGCATGTTCCCTGGACACGACATTAATAGAGGTCCATATTCCCATATGAATTCAGATTTTCTCTGTAGTGACTAAGATCGCGTTCTACACTCAAGACAATAAGGTGCAGGAATATGTTGCTGAAAGACACATTTATAAGAGGAAGTGGTATCATTATTTGGGCTGTCACTATAAGATTCATGAAGGAATTTTTCTTCGATCTATAGGTGCTATTAGATGATAATGCTCAACCTCAGTGTTGTCGGTTTATCAACATTTTGACGATCAACTCAATACCTGTACCTTAATCCTTTTAAGCACCTTTGAAACTACCTTGGAAGATAGATAGCTGCTCTTGGTCCTTCTCCAAGATCTAATTATATAGTGTTTGCTTCCCACATATACGAGTATGACAGATTAATTTTCACTATGGAAAGGCTATGCCAAAAATGTATTACAACTATGGAGGGCACATTAATTATCTAAACTCATTTATTTCATTGCAAAAACAAACATTATTTTTAAGCTAAAGGAAAAAATTTCAATACTAATTTTTAAATTAGGCGCGTTCTTAAAATTATGTAAAACGAAATAAATAATCGTATAGTAAAAAGCTCATCCAGATTTTATGTTTATTATTTTTTTGTTAGACACAAAAAGTAGGTTATACTTTAACATTTTTGAAATCAATACATTTTGTAAGAAAAAAGAAACTACAGAAATTTTAAGGCAACATAAAAATTTATTCAAAAAAGCAAAGAATAGAAATCATAGTGGGTTCATTCAAGTAATTAACTTTCCCAAAATTCAGGAAATAAGTTTTAATATTTAATATAATCCCTATTTACTGGCCAGAAAAATGAAAGGAACAACTATAAAAAGGTGCTTTATGTTACAAGTTAACTGCAATTAAAGATGATTGGTTGGTAACTCAATGTCAAAGTTATCACGTAATTCAATGGAATTCACCTTCGCTACAGAAAAATAGGCACATTTTTGAGCCAGTTCTTTCGACACGTGTGGAAGGCGTCCACATGAGTCAAAACGCAAGGATTGTACGAGTGCAAATATTTATATGTGGAATATATCGTCCCAAATATATATCACGGATTGTGAGAAATGACATGCGGTAAAGAAACTTCAAAATACCCAAAGGCGTCATGTAAAGAATCTGGAAACGGTTTAAAGACATTAGTAATATGCACAAACAACCATATAAAACATGCCACAATAGACTTTCAGGACCGTTATTTGGCTAAAAGAAACATGTAATTGTCGTCAAGAAACATGTAATTGAGAGTTCGTTGCATCAAAAAGAACTCGACAATCCAGATTTACTGTGAGTGGTAGGCTGCAATAAGAGGGTTGTATGCAAGGAAACCTATGAATTGTATTCTACTAACTCCGGCAGCGAAATGTGCCAGAGATCATCATGATTGGAGTACCACAGTCTGGAACCGAGTTCTGTTTACCGATGAATCCCGATTTTGTTTGGAGAGTGATTCCAGGCGTGTTACATCATGGACGAAGAAAAACACACGCAATAAGCAGATACAAGGTTCTTGATCCTCATCTCAAGTTGTTCCGGGATGCTCTCCTAATGGATAATAATGCGCGTCCTCATCGTGTTGCACTAGTGAATGATTATCTTGGCGGCAAAGAATGGAGTGGTTCTCCGGATTTGAGTCCGATAGAATACGTACTATGAGACGCCTTGCATCTCGGCAACCCTCACTAAATTCCCTTCCGGAGCTCCAAAATACTATTCATCTTGAATACACTGTATTACAGCAAGCCCTTCTGGATAATCTAATCCATAATATGGAAAATCGCTGTAAAGCTTGTATTTTGGCCACCACATACATTATTGAGTTTTCCTGTGTGTTTCTAAAAGG
>BPLQ01003650.1:51991-68538 GCA_021605075.1 Caerostris darwini | reverse complement strand
AAAGTAGAAGTCGTTCAATTTGTATTCCATTTTACATCAATAGGTGTTGCTACAACCTTAATCTCATTGAAAACCTTTGGTACTGATTAAGGAAGCTTGCCAATGAAAAGAAAACATAGAATAAAGTATAATCAATAGAAGTACTTATACAGTTGTAACAAAATATTATAAGTCCTTTAAGAACTAAAAATTTGTCATTCATTGCCAGGCTACTATTGTAGCAAGAACCTTTCGAACAAAGCACATTGCTATTGATGTGCCATAGCAACTTTTGAAAAGAGCAGCATTGGTTTTCAAACACTCTGAAATAATACTTTGTTCAATTACAATTCTTCTCATGCTCATAGATTTACTGAATGTACAGTCCTTTACATAGTACATTATATCATTACCATTGATTTTTACCTTTATAATGATATATAATTAATAGTATGATGCAATGGTGAGCAAATGTGGATCCAAAGAGGAATGTATTTTTATATTAAATTTGCCACAAAAATGATGTGAAGTAAAAAAAAAAAAACATTTAAACATTTCCCTCATTTGAAAGCAAATTCCTTTAATGCTGAGGAAGATAAAATTAATGAATATCAAGAAAATATTGAAGAACTAAAAAACAAATTTTAAAACTAGATTTGAAGATTTGAGTAGCTTCAAAATCTAGATTTGCATTTTTTGTTAATCCATTTGCAATTGATATTATTCAAGATGGTTTTGTAGTTTCTGATGCACTACTATCCAACAGAGCATTGGGAGAAATAGAAGTACTAGAAATAAAAGAGAATCAGGCATTACAAATGCAGCACAAACATCTTTTCTTGTTTTAGGCACCAATTTCAAAAATTTAGTTAAAGTAACCTAACTTAGCTTAATAACTATTTTCAATTTTTGGTGAAATATATTTCTCTGAATTTTTATACTTAACTTTATTCAAAACATTGCTCACAATTAACTGATCAGAATCTTAGAGAATTACTACGAACAGCCTTGACAAATTACACCCCAGACTTTAGTCGATTTTTTTTTTTTGATAATTTTTTAATCTTATAATTATTGAATATTTTGGTTTTTGTTTTTTCCTATTGCATTTATTTTATAAAATTTTTATCTACATTTTTTTAATTCATATTATCTATTTGATTTTTAATCAAGTGAAGCAAAGATTAGCTATTGTATGCAATTTTATTAAAAACATAACACAGCCCCCGAAAGAAATATGGAACTTGGGCAAAGCTCCGGTTAACCTAACTCTTTCCTACCTGTGGTATAATGCATTATAGTTTCATAGCATGTAACATTTTAAGAATGCATGTATCTAAAGGTTTTCATAATTAACTACTATTGTCATTCATATATATATATACACATCTTTATGTGACCTATGTTAAGCCCCCTCCCCATTACGACAGCAAGAAAATAACAAGGCTCAATGGGATAATTATCTTTTATTTACATAAATATTTAACTTTAAAATAATAAGAAACATAGCAACAAAATCAACTAATAAAATGGCCTACATTTGCAAAATTATTTGTTGATGAAATATTTCTTTAAATAATTATTTACCATGAAATTATAGTTATATTTAATATATATCATATACAGTTTGATAGTTATTTAGTGTTGATGTTGCAAATAGTGGCTGAAATTTTGGCATCAACTCCAGCAACATCTTCAATTTTTGGGAAAATAAAGTTTCATATTTTATGTTTTTCTTTTTATAAAGGGCCCAATATTTTACTTATGCTTTATTTTTTCAATCTGTCTTGTATAGTATAGGTGCACATAATTTTCTGCAAAAATTTTACTAGTATGAAACCATTACGTTGCAATTCATCAACTTGTGGGCCGAATCTTTTCAACATTTGATATGTATCAACTTAATTATACGACCAATTCAAGATCAATATTCATTCATACTTCTTTGAGTATGATTCATTTGACTTCATTCATATTGTCTGATTCAGTTATTAACAAATGCAAAAAATATAGCTTTAATATATCAATTATACTCAGATTGGAAGAGAATAGTATATATTAAGATTATCTTAATGTTCTCCCATACATCAATGTCCTAATATGCCCCATCACATAATTTTCTTAATAAATGACTAACTTATTTCTTAGAGTAGAAGGAATTATGATTTAAGAAATAAATAAGTTAGAAAATTCAATTGTTTAAAAACGTGAAAAAATTAAATGCAAAACATACTAATAAATTAATTGCTTTTTCTTGATTAAATGAAATATCTACATTCACAAACAAATTTTTATGTGACAAAGTCAACTTACCTTGCCACAACAGCAATATTTATAGAATTAATTGAAATCGCAGGTATAAACATGTCCTATAGGAGCTATTTAATGTCATATTTCACAATTTTTATTATGCAATATCAGTAAAATTATAGCTGATGCAAGCCCCCCCCCCCCCCTTCCTTTCTCTAATAATAAATAAAAACATAGTATTAAATCAATAGAAATGCTGATCAGTAGAAAATGTTTATTAATAAAATGTCAAAATTAAAGGTTTGTAAATATTATTAGTATAAGATTTTTGTGCTATTTTCTTATAATTTCATAATTCTGAGCAATAATATGTATAAAATTATAACAGTTAAGGTTCATCACTTAATGAAGCAAATTCTGTTTTAATGTTATTTTTGCACTGAAATGACATCACTGATTTAGAAAATTTTGAAACTATAGAATAAGAATTTTCTTATGCAGAAGTTTTTATATGCTCTAGCATCATCTTTATCATTAAATTTGCCTCAAACATCATCAACTATTTTAAGTAGCTCTTCCACATAAGATTGTATGAAATTTCTGTGGTCTAATCTCTGATGCCTAAAATTTTACTTCCCTGGGATAAAACACTAAAAATATGAATAAAAAAAATAGGGCAAAGTTTCTAGCAAATAAAAGATAGTTATAATCACAAAAGAAGAAAGTAGCCAATGACACCATTTAGTTACACTGAATCTAAATTATTAAAGTAGTTTTTCTGATATTGAAATACTTTAAATAATCTATCTCTCAGATTACCAACTGTTCAATTATGCATTAAAAATTTGTACAATTTACATGCATCATAAGTTTCCACTTTCTAGATTATTAATTGCTAGAATGAAATAAAATGTAACAGAATAATATGATTGTGAAATTTAATATTATTTAAATATTCTGGAATCGCATCAAAATAAATTAAAATAAGCTAACTTTCTAAAATCAAATACGAGATGAAGAAATACAGTTTGCAGTCAAAATTAATTAAAACTCAGCTACTTGAGCATCTTCTTAATTAGCTACAATTGGTTAAAACATAGGGAGAATTCAAGAGAGGTACGAGTCTGTTCACTGAGTATTAAACTGACTTTTTTCATTCAGTTTTTCATAAAATTAAAATCAGTTTCAAGAAACATTTTGAAATTATGATCCTAGAGCAATATGGTGTAACATTGGAAAAGCAGTAGGCATAAAAAATTTCATCAAAATTGAACATTAACTGTAAATAAAACACAATGAATGGTAGATTTATCCTTTTTTTACTATCTAAATCAAAAAATTAAATTTTAATTTAGTAGTTTAAACTGTATGTCCAACCACAGCTTCTTTTGATTAAACGTGAATAAATGCATCATGAAACAATGGGGTAAATTTTCGCAAGTTATTTTCTACTATATTTAAGTATTAAATCACAACATAAAATAATAATTCAGTATTACAACTCTAAAACTTGCAGTGTACAGGATATTTTTCGCATTCAATTTCTGCCGTAATTTATTGCGTTTTATAACTGAGAGACCAGGTCACATTTGATTGAACTATATTATGATAAATGCATTTGTTTTCTATAGCAGATTTGTGTGTGTGTGTGAAATATTTAATAGTACTTATAAATATTTCTTATTTAAATTATACTAACGCAAACAAAAATATTAAGTGAATATTCTTAAGAAAATAAAATACCTATTATTTACTTTCTTTACAATCAATTTATGTGTCTTCTTTGGGGCAGTTTCCAATGAAGAATCAGCATTCTGCTGAACACACGTATGTCCTTCTGCTTCTTCCATGAAAATAATTTCTATATTTCCAAAGCAAATTACAAGATAATTTGAATCAAAATACTAAACAAACATTTCAGTATAATGCGGTGTGATAGAACATAAATTCGTACAAAAATTATACAGCATTCTCTCGAAACATTTGTAAGTTCGCGGCAAGATATGCCATTGGACAACATTATTTGAGTCATTTCATTTCCCGAAAATTAATTCATAATAAAATGTTTTAAATATTTTTAAAGGAAGTGAGAAAAATTTTTAACTCTCAAAAAGATGTTTGTTTTAAAAAATGAGTCATTTTGAAACAAACAAGAAATAACAATAAATATAACTTAATCATTTTTCATTGCAAATTTTTTTCCTTTATAATTTTATTTAAAAATCACAAAATTTTGAGATCGAATATACGTAGCATAAAGGCAACAAATACAAACTACTCTCTTTAAAGAAAAGAAAATATTTCGTATTGTAGATTAATCTCCTTGGCGGGGTAACGGCCTCTAGCTCCTTCGTTGTTAGAGAAGTTTCATTTATGCATTTATTCGTGCTTAAACCTCTTTTCGAATTTTAATTGAAATTTTAGAAATTTAATTCTTTTAATTCCAATTTATCACGAAATAAATTTTTAAAAAATAATCAAAAAAAGTAATGGAATACATTTCTGAAAACTATATAAATAATAGCATAAATAATTTGTAAGACCAAATATTGTTATTTAGATAACCTATTACATTTATTATTGAATTAGTTTGCAAGGTTTCAATAATATTATCCTTTATTTTCCAAAATAGAGAAGTAACGGAAGTTATAAAGAAACAATAATATTAATAATAAAAAATCGGAAATTTCTCTGATAAAATAATATATACTTTTACGTCTTTGTTTTTTATTAGTTACATGTAAAGGAAAAAAATTGCTATGTAAAGACTGCCACTGTTTACCCTAATTTCGTGGATTTTCACGAATGACATGATAAGAATGTCTTTCCACAGTTCAACTAATCTTGGACTGGAGAATTTCGAATTTGATTCAGTTTCCATCCAGGTTCCATCTCGAGTTTTAGCAGATATTGATTTGATAGGGATAGCCTCTGGCCATCTTGTATGCTGATCCACTAAATATAGAATGTATTTATATCCACGCCCAGAAGGTGGTTGAATTTCATCAATAATGTTAATGTTCACTACATAAAAGGGTATGTCTGGCCTAATAACAGGGGTTCTATAACTTTTTTCTCTCTTTCTGAGTTGGCCAACCCTTGCATATCTGATCAAATTAAGATATTTCATTTCCCATATTAGGCCTCTTAAAGCTATACCTCCTCCTTTCTTTTGCTTTCCTAACTCCTATATATCCTCCAAATTCTGTTTTGGGGACAAAATTTAATTTATCATTTTGATAATACTACCTGATTTGTATTCTCAATTAGTACATTCAATTAGTTTGATAGTACCCAGTACTCAATCCTTGTGACAAATTAATCTCTTAATCA
Source organism: Caerostris darwini (assembly GCA_021605075.1). NCBI lineage: Eukaryota > Metazoa > Arthropoda > Arachnida > Araneae > Araneidae > Caerostris > Caerostris darwini. Next base: position 62,976 of record BPLQ01003650.1, on the reverse strand, counting down.
GTATTAAACCATCTTTATTGTTCTTTAATGACTCACACACTTCACTCAATGACTCGTATTGCTCCTGTTCCTTTCGTAATCTCATCGCATCCGTACTACAATTATCTGAATTCTCACCATTCATGTTACCGATTATTACGCCTCCTTCTTCTAAAGGAGTGGAAGCATCGTTGTTCAAATTATTTTCCTGGACCCTTTTGAAAAATTCTCCCTCGACGTCTATTCCGAATCCTTGTTTAATTGCTCCTCATTAATTGCTCATTAAATCTCAAACATTCAAGAGTAGTAATGCTGGCAATGCTAATAATCTATCTGCTACAGCCATCGCATCCTCATCGATGATTAACTGATTTTACGTTATCTAAAGTAACAGCAACTTAAAAAGTTTTGCCTAATTCCTTTTCCCAAAGGCAGGCGATAAATAGATTTTACCATATTCATCTTCTAACGCCGGAAAATACAATGGGTTAGCTACAAAAAACAGTATCCCCAATCAATTATACATTTTATTACTTTTCCTCCCACATTCATGTTTACTGTACACAGAGTTTGAAGATCAACTACAGACAGAGTAGAAAAGAATTTAGAATGAACTCCCGCTATTACTGCAGGTTCTACTTTTTTTCACTTCTAGAGAACTTTTCGTGACAATCCCTCGCAAAATGACTTTCCGAACCACATACAAAGCACACTTTATCTACTTTATTTTTTACTCCAATGGGAACTATTTAATTTAGTTTTTCTTTCCCATCTTAATGGCATAATTCAACCAGCAATAACTTTCCTGCCTTAAATTGGTTTCATTTGTTAATATTTGTTTACGCTTACTTACATTTGTTTCAGAAAAATATTTTCCTTTAGAGGTAAAATATATATGCAACTCCATTGGAAGTTCGTTAGGTTTAAACCACCTACGACCATGCTTAATATTTATAAGCAAAGCTGCCTCTGAATTTAGGGTCTCATAAATATTACCATTTATAATTAAATCCATATACGATTGAATATCTTTAATATCAAGCAAATTACAATAGTAAACTCCCAATCAGTTTTTAAACTTGACGCAAACTGAACATGGATTTCATTTGCCATACACCTAGCCTTTATAAAATTTTGCAAGCACGCGCAAGCAGTAGGCGCAAATTCCCTGAGAATTGCACGTTTTATTTTATCATATTGAGTGATCTCCTCATCTTTCAAATTCACCAAGATATTAACATTCTTCTCTCCTAACAGATTTAATAAAACTTCATCTTTTAATTCTCCATGTACCTTGTTTATAGAAAAAGCGCCCTCCAAATTTAAGAAAAATAAATTCCACCCTTCTGCCCTTTTTGGAATAGGAAGTGACCTACACTAAATATATAATTCTCAATAAACAATATATTTTCTGAACTAGCATTATTTTTCTCATCTTTTACATTTTCTAATTATTTCGTTTGCCTTTTCTTGTCTCCCTCCCGTTAATTTTTTCTTAAGATTAGATACTACATACTTTTCCCCAAAGCCTAGGACTTCTTTACAGGTATCACTTTTCATAATTAAATTCATAACTTCAACAACTTCCATTGAATCTGAGACATTTTCCTCTAACTCGTCCGCTTTGACTTGGAGATTACTTTTAAAGTCGCGAAACATTTTAACAATCTATTTCTCAACAAAAATCTACTAAGTAAAAATATACATTTAAAATGACTAAAACTTTATCCAGACAGAAAAAAAAAAGTTGCTGACCTCAGTTATCTGGTGGATTGTATCTTGATAGAACTATGCCAATGTGACGTCATCTGTCGGCTTTCCTACGCTGGTTGCATAAATAATTGCTTCCAAAATAAAGATACTTCCAGGTTTTATAAAATATGTACACATTTATTTACACAATTTACAGTAAATTATAACTACATTAATGGTTCCTCATAGTACACTCATGTCCATAAATTAAGGATAATTCAAAATCACACAGAAATTGAACTCTAAAAAAAAAAAATTTCACCTGTAGAATTATCACACACATCTTGAAGAAGAATATGCAAATTACAGGAAACCACCAGATGGCGGACCACCAGATAGTACGTCACAATGACGAGAGTGTAAGAGAGGGGTATATAAGGAATGGTGGCAAAGAAGTAAAATTGTTCACAAGCGCTTTAAAAGCTTTTCAGTGCAATAACCGGATAGTTATGGCACAAAGGAAGCATTTGGATGATTTTTTACGTGGTAGAATTATCGGACGACTGGAATGTGGACGTGCCCAGCTGGCAGTATCCGAAATTGGAATCGCCCAGAGTGTCATCTCCAGGCTTTCGCAACGATTCCAAGATGATGGTAATGTGAGTAGATGTTACAGCACAGGTGGCCCCCGAGTTACAACGCCGAATGAGGACCGGTATTTAGCAGGCAAGGCAGACCGTGTACAGACGCTTAGGGCACATTGGTCTATATGCTCGTCGGCCTGTCAGATGTGTTCCACTTACCGCAACTCACTGTCACTTGCGATTAACCTGGAGTAGAGAGCATGCATTGTGGGCACCGCAACAGTGGTCTGGTGTGATGTTTTCCGACGAGTCCAGGTTTAGTTTGCAGTCTGATTCTCGCCGGACTTTCATATGGAGAGCGCCAGGTACCCGTTACCACCAAGAGAACACCATTGAACGACACCGTTACGGTGGTGCAGGATGGCTCGTTTGGGGTGGAATTATTCTTGGTTCCAGAACTGACCTGCATGTTCAGAGTGTAACGATGACAGGCCACATCTATCGGGATGTCATTCTGGAACAACATGTACGTTTGTTTCGGGGTGCCATGGGTGCTGAATTTCTGTTTATGGATGACAACGCCCGTCCTCACCGTGCAAACATTGTAGACGAATGCCTTCAATTGGAGGATATCACCCGTATGGATTGGCCAGCATACTCACCGGACTTGAATCCAATAGAGCATGTGTGGAATATGCTTGGCCGACGAATTGCAGCCCGTGAACCCCCTCCCACCTGTCAACCGGAACTTTGCAGGGCATTGCTTGATGAGTGGTGTAATATTCCCCAAGATCAGATTGATAATTTGATACTCAGCATGCCTAGGCGTTGTAAGGCCTGTATTGCATCGTCCGGGAGACATACTCCATATTAACCATCATACTAACCATGTTATACTGTTTTTTGTAAATAGGTTCTTTTTGGAGATTTGCTCCAGGGAGTAAAAATCACAATTTTTATTAATTATATCAAACATATAGCATCTTTTTTGCTCTTTACCTTTTGTTTAATAAATAGACTTTACAAATAGTCAAATTTGTTTTGCTTCTGTCTCTTTCTTTACCTGAACTTCATTATCCTTAATTTATGGACATGAGTGTACTTAGTTAAGTAATGAAATCAATTTCAATATAAATTTGTATTAAAATTGACCTACACGTCAATTCTCGTCAGAGGCTTGGCACAAACTAGACCTCTGCTTAGGTTAAAATCTACTACACATCTTCTCGAATTCTTTCCCACTGTCATGTTATTGCATCGGAGAAAAAGAGGAAAAATTCCCTTTCTTTGCCTCTTCCAGAGCTGACCTTTCATTGTCCCCTTCAGAAATAACCTTTCAATTAATCAGGTTTACTTCATCGAAAGTTCTAGAAACGTGACGTACACTACACACAATTTAACAAATTTTATTCTAAAAGTACTTTTCGCTTCTGCTAGTGATAGTATGCCAGAAAAAGATCTTACAATCTTTTCTGGTTCATAAAAGTTCATAATAGTTCGCATGTCGAAATTGGCCTGGTGGCCAAGTGACTAGCGCTCTGCCTTTGGTATCCCAGGCTTCAGGTTCAAATCCTGGCCCTAGCATGGATGTTTGTTAGTGATTTAGAATCCACGTTAAACTGTAGGTCCCGGTCTGTATAGCCCTCTTGTGCACAAGATGACCGTAGAGCGACAAACCTATGTTTTTTTTGTCTGTTTGTACGCTAGGGTTCAAAGTAATCATTGCTGTAATTCTAGGTGAATAAAAAATGTCGTAAGCCTAGCGTTGAAATAGTATTTTAACTCGTTCTTATTGAATCTTCAACAGGTGAAAAAGAAATGAAATTAACACTGATATCCTCAGGCGTAACAAAAATGTGTATTACCTATAATGAAGTTTATTACAAGAGGAACAAATATTTTTTATATCATGAGTTTTCAATGTATAATGATGCAGAAAAATAAAGCGAAAATGGATTGAAATAATTGACAATCTTCTGTGTGAAAGGAAACATAAGTAAATTAACATTTCTCAGAGCCATTAGTATCTCGATCTAATTAAAAACGAAAGATCTAACGAAATTTGGTAGGAGAATATTAATAATATAAAGAGGATTCCGTGAAAAATATAATTCCATAAGTCGTCAATAGAGTGAAATATATCCCCTTGCAATGCTTAAAGAGTTGTATAGTTATGCCAATGAATTGTGATAAAATTGAGCTGAACAGTTCCCTTTCATTGAGGATTTTGAAGTTCATTTTCCTTCCACCCATCATTGTTGCGAACCAAGGTGACAGAATCCTGCAGAAAATTTTATTTACAGCCTAACCGAGCAATGAAGAGGAAATTTCATCAATGCTCGTGTTTAATTGTTTGTTAAGGAAGTCAAGTTCTTGAATCCCCCTGGATATACCTAAGACTTCCAATATATCCACAGAAAATGATACATTTCCTAATTCACAAGAACGGTGGATATAATGATCCACTATTTAAATGTTCTAATATAATTTAAATACATAACATTGACTCTGAAAAACTATACTAAATTCGAACAAACTAATATGTGATCCAAGTTCTGACACCATCTCTACGTAAAAAGCATATATTAATTGGGAAATACCTACTTTATATAAGTATAAAAATTCCTATTTTAAATAACTATAACAGGCAAAAAATCACTAGCCATTTTTAAATTAAAATTGGCCACGGTTCCTTTTCGAGATTGGCAATAGAATGTATCACAACGATTGTAAATGTTGTTCCATGCTGAATCTTTTAATTGAATGATTAGTTTTGTATATTTCCATAAATTTCCTTAAAGTAATTCTTCTGAATATCTCCTACGAGATGTATGTTATAGCAAGATAGCATAACCACTAGCTGTTAAACTTCATTCTCACAAAATATACTTTACTAACAATTTCAGCCAATTAGAACACTATTCTCCCCGCTTTATTAACTTAACACATTGGCTGCTGTACAATGAAATGAAAGTGATTATCATCAGATCCCTCAAGCTACCAGAGATTCGATATGAAGCGTGTGATTAAAAGACACGCATGACTTGAGATATTTTTGTTCTGTAAATGGGTGTCAGCGTGGTAACTCCGGAAATGAATAAAAACTTTGGACACTTAATACATAGGATAGGGAAGAATCCTGACTTGACGTAGCTCGAATCATTGGTGATTCTTTCCGCTTTCATTCATTTGTCAAAGACGATACTGCTGAATATTATAAAACACTGCTTCTCTCTAGCGCCTTATGTATTTCATGTCACTTCGTATGCCTTCATACTTCATCCGGAACAGCAGGAATTTGTAGGGAGATATATATTTTTCAGTATACACTCAAAAGCCAAAACATTTTGACCACCCCTACATTTTGCAATGAGCTCGCCTGGATGACGTGGAAGGCACGTGATCAGGTGTACGTGGTATTTAACTGCTGCTGTAGAGTCTGAAGAATCATTCTTTCACTTACTTCTGTGTGTGATGGGAAAGGTTGCGGATCTAAGCGACTTTGATAGAGGGCAGATTGTAATGGCTCGTAGGCTCGGAACAAGTATTTTCGAAATTGCACGACTCGTGGGTTGTTCGCGATCTACAGTTGTTAGTACTTATGCAAAGTGGATAAATGACGGTGAAACCAACAGTAGACGACATGGTGTTGGACATCCACACGCTATCAAAGAAAAAGGTCGGCGGAGACTGTCTCGCATGGTGAAGCAAAACCGCCGCCAGACAGTGGCTCAGCTGACAGCCCAATACAATGCAGGGCCAAGTAGAATAGTATCGGAGCACACTGTTCAGCGGACGCCGTTGGATATGGGGCTACGCAGCAAACGTCCCACTCGTGTGCCTTTGCTGACCAAGCGTCATCGCCAACTGCGCCTGCGCTTGAAACATCGTGACTGGTCCATGGATTAGTGGGAGAGAGTTGCCTGGTCAGATGAATCACGGTTTGTCATTCATCACGCTGATGGCCGTGTCAGGATACGTCGTCTTCCAGGCGAACAGTTGCTCCTTCAATGTACAGTAGGTCATACAAAGGCCGGTGGTGGTGGTATTATGCTTTGGTGGACGTTCTCTTGGGCGTCTCTGGGACCCGTAGTTGTGGTAGAGCAGACCATGAATGCTACAGGGTGTCTGAACATCATTGCGGACCAGTTGCACCCTTACATGGCTCCTGTTTTTCCAGCTGGAAATGGAATGTTCCATCAGGACAACGCCCCTTGTCACAAGGCTAAAATTGTGTTGGAGTGGTTCCAGGAACATGAGGCTGAATTCCAGTTAATGTCCTGGCCGCCTAACTCACCGTATCTCAATCCGATAGAACACATTTGGGATGTCCTGGGATAGCAGCTCATAGTTCAAAGACCATCAATTCGCAATATCTCGGATTTGCGTGACCGTTGCTAAAACATCTGGTACAATCTGTCTCCGGCCATCTACCAAGGACTTGTGGCATCCATGCCAAGGCGGGTTGAAGTTGTGTTGCGCGCCAAAGGTGGGCCAATTCGTTATTGACAGGTGGTCATAATGTTTTGGCTCTTGAGTGTATGTACTATTTAAGATTTAGACACAATTAAGGCAACTAATTTGAAAACCTTGGCCAAAAACAGGACGACATGGAATGAAATTCTGAGGAAGACCAGGGCCCCTCCGGGGCTGTCACGCCATTGAGGAAGAAGAAGATATGCACTATGGAGAAAAAAAACTTACATTGACTAACTTTTTACTTCACTTTACTCCGCACCCCTTCCTGTGTGCTCCATATCCAAGCCTCAAAAACTCTACTAGATCATACGCTGACAATGGACAACATATCCTCTTTAATATAGATGCCATCTATATTGGACAAAAACTTTTGCCAAACAGTTTCACGGTTTTTTTAAAGCGATGTACGATAGCTGAAAATTGCATTATAATGTGAAGGAAAATGGGGTATGTATCGCCATTTCTACTGACATGAGCGTTTAAAGGAAATTATGAGTATTACTCGAAAGTACACTAGCCATCCTTACTTTTCAAGTAATGGGGTATCTGAAAAGAAAAGAGGGAATTAAAAAAGAGCACTCACCTATTTCTGACAGAGTTTATTTAAACAACGTAAGCACAGTGGTAACGTAAGGTTCCAGGGCTCTGAGTGGAAAGTGTGATTACGTGCTTTGAAGCTTCGCTCATTTGGCGGTAACATAATTTATATATCCTACGATTTTGTCTTCAGGAATCTGAATTTCTACAAGGTGTGGTTTATAGGCTTTTTTGGTAGAAAAAAATTATTTCTATGTAATTTAGAAAATTTTATCAAAATCGATTTTTAACAAATTTTTCCATTTGGCTGGATTTTCCTGGAAAAATTTCAGTCAGAATCAAAAATGTTTACAGCCAATCAAAGTGTACTCATCTGAACTGCTTCCAAATCAAAATTTAGCCAAATCGGTTGGAAAATGCACTAACTTGCTTAAAACAGCTCGGAATGCGTTTAGAACGTGGATTTGTGATTTAAACGCGTAGTTAAATATATATCTTTCGAAGTAAGGCTGCTACATTAAATAATTTAATGGGTTTAATTAAGGGTGTGATTTGGTATTTAGCGATATCAACATTATGGGTCAATCACGTTAATTTCTTAGGATATTGACTTATCTTATATAGGAATTTTCTGTGTCTGTGATTCTGTGTCTGTGTCTGTGTGATTCTGTGTCTGTGATGTCTTATCTTATATGTCTGTGAAAACATTTTTTTCACAGACATATATATGGTGCCGTTCGAATAAGGGGAATGTTTTTTATCAAATAGAACCTAGAAAAAAATTATTTGTATGTAATTTTTTAAATGACATCAAAATCGATTTTTGCCAAATTTTCCCATTTGGCTGGATTTTCCTGAAAACATTTCAGTCAGAACCAAAAATGTTTACAGCCACTTAAAATGTTTTCATCTGAACTGCTTCCAAAACAAAATTTAGCGAAAACGGTCTGAAAATGAAAGGTCTGAAAGCAAACTCGCTTAAAACAGCTCGGAATGCGCTCAGAACGAGGATTTGTGATTTAAACGCATAGTTGAATATATCTTTCGAAGAAGGGGCCTGAATGGCCGAGTGGCTAGCGCTCTGGCGCTCGTTACCACAGGTTTCGGGTTCGAGTCCCGACGGTGCCATGGTTGTTTGTAGTGGTTCGGAATCCACTTTAAAAAGTAGGTCCCGGTCTCATAAGAGCTTTGCGGGGGCATTGTTACTCCGCGTCCGTGGCTTATCTTCAAGTTACACGCGCCCCCTGGGTAATGCAAAGTGAGTACGTCTCAAGGCATTCTTAACCTTAAGGCATCCAACACCAAGGTGTCTGTGTTTGCCAGCTGCATTAGAAAGAAAATAAAATCTTACGAAGAAAGGTTGCTACACTAAATATTTTAATGTGTTTAATTAAGTTCGTGATTTGATATTTAACGATATCAACATTATGGGTCTTGCACGTTAATTTCTCAGGATATTGACTTATCGCATATTGGAATTTTCTGAATTTGGACTTGTCAAGTTAATAAATTCCGAAATTTTTTTTCTCACAGACATAAAAATGGTGCCGTTCGAATAATAGCGATGTTTTCTATCAAATAGAACCTAGAAAAAAAATTATTTCTATGTAATTTTTTAAATTACATCAACATCGACTTTTTGCCAAATTTTCCCATTTGGCTGGATTTTCCTGGAAAAATTTCAGTCAGAATCAAATAAGTGATCATTAATCAGTGATAATTAATCAGATAAGTGATCAGTATCACGTAAGTATATGGCAGAGATTTAAGCATGCGATTACTAATGCGATCAATCCCAGGAGACTTATTGGGTTTAATTTTCCTGATAAATTCGCAGACTTCCGCTGGGCTGACCTGACTAATATCATTTACGTGTGGTTGTTGAAGGAAGTCTGCTACTGCAGTGTTGGTGCGTCTGAAGAAAATATGATCTTCGACGTCGTGATTAGTTGCAAACTGAAGTTGTAGGCTATCAGCTAAAAGCTGGGCTTTCTCCTCAGCTGCATAAGCAAAAGATCCATTGGAGCGTATTAGTGGTGGGATGTTGGTAAATGGTTTACGCAACAAAGACGTTCGTCTAAATAGTGTTGTTTGAGGCGTCATGGCCTCTATGGAATGTTCCCATCGTTGCTGAGAGAATTTCTTGGCCATTAGTCTAATTATTGCTACTTGTCTGAAGTAATCGGCTCTGGCGTTTGGATCTCTAGACTCTTGCCAGAACCGACGTAGTACATTTCTATATTTGATTTCATTTTTGAGCTCGCTTGGAAACCTAACAGGTGTAGGCTTAAATCTAGGCTTAGAAGATTCGCTCAGAGTTCCTTGCAAAGTGAGCTCCAAGTCTTGAATGAGTCGATCGGCATCAGCGGGTTCGCTTAAATGTAAAAGAGGCAGGGGCTTAGTGCTTAGCATATAGCTAAAGTCCTCTCAATTGGTAAAAAAGCTGGTCTGGACCTTTAGTGATTCAATGCTGGTTTCAAAGGTAAACAATACAGGAAGATGATCTGAATCGAGTTCGTTGATCACCTATACTTCACAATTAAAAGGAATACATTTAAAAATGCCATAATCAAGGACATTACCCGCGCGGTTATTAATAATATTAGATCTAGTTGGTCTGGAGGGGGGGGGGGGCCCCCGACTTTCAATCCTCTTTGTAATTTCAGATATTTGTTCAATTTAAATACATTACGGTTTGAACGTCCGAAATTCCAGCTAGAGTGGAAAGCGTTCAGGTCGCCAGCTAAAATCACATTAGGTCCAGATTTCAGTATCCTGTCTATGTCCTTCACCGGGTATCCACCTGGGTTATGAGGTGCGACGTAAGTCAAAGCGATGATGATGGGAGGAAAATCATTAAAATTAATTTGAATCATGGCTACCTCGGCGCAATTAAGGCGCGGAGCAGGTAGTTCATGGTGCTTGATGCTACTTTTGACATAAATGCAGGTACCTACGTTTACACGAGAATTTAGTTGATTCTATCATGACGATAGAATCGATAATTTGCGATCAGTGGGGGCTCTCCAGGTCTTAATTTAGTTTCCTGGACCAAAAGAACATCAAGGTTAAATTCTAAAATGAATTCTCTTACCTCGTTGATTTTGGAACGCAATTCATTTCAGTTCCAGGTGGCAATCCTAAAAAATTCATAGGCCTTGAATATGATTAAGGCCCTGGTGTGATGATCGGTTTCATTGCGGAGTCTGGGTAGAGACACCTCGAACGCCAAAACGAGGGTCTGTTGATCCATTCCCTGCTGTATGCCTTCCCATGCTGCTGCTTATGTATGTCGCAAACAGCCCACCGACGGGTGATGAGGAGAGGCTATTTAGGGTATTTTTAGGATATTAATGGCAATATTTAAGGGAAACGCCACTCCGGTAAGGGTAAACGCCACTCCGCATTCGAGTGATGTATGGGAGAAACCTCGGAAAACTCCCAACATTCAACCCGATTATCGATACGAGATACTAGTACGCATTATCACAATCTCCATCGAGTCTCCTCTTTTTTAAAGCAGCGATTACGATGCCGGTCGAACCTCGGCCCTCTTGCATGACAACTGCGCACGTTTCCATTGAACTTTATAGACATATGAGGCCACTAAAAGTCATTGGGCTAATTTGGATGTGTTTTGTTTTAGGGCTGAGGGTGGGCCGGGATCGTAAGCGCTGCTGTAAGAAAGAGGAGACACCGGGGGGTGCCCCGGCG
>BPLQ01003650.1:3839-40642 GCA_021605075.1 Caerostris darwini | reverse complement strand
GAGCGCGTGCGCAGTGGTATCATGAGCTAAATAGCGGGAAAAGTGAAACCGGGTGGCTTCCGCTATGCAAAACCTCTCTAGTATCTCTCTTTTGATAAACCGCGACAGTGTAGGAATATATCTGTACTATATATACTCATCCTACTAATTCATGTAAAAATAATCTAGCATGCGAACGATGCAGTGATCCTCACAACGTCTCCACTTGCACTTCAGAAATTCTTAAGTGTGTACAGTGCGGAGACAACCATATTGCCACAGACTTAAAATGTCCAAAACGAAAGACAGAGGAGAAATTCCTAAAATTCAAATCTATCAACAGATTATCTTTCATAGAGGCTCGCAGAGCATACCATCCTAAAACTGAAGAAACCTACGCATCACAACTCAAAACAGCTTCTGTCAAGACTTCCGGCTTCATAACCAAAGAGGAGATATCACAAATTCTTCAACAACATTCTCTAGATACTCGACAATTAATTACAGACGTTTGCCAGGCTCAGGTCGCATCCTTTCAAGAATCACTTCAACAAGTAACCACCAATTTTACAGCAGCTCTTAATACAATCAGTCAAACTTTAAAAAGACTTTTCCATCCTTTGACAACAACCCAATTATCGAATATCAAAGAAAAAAAGAAAACTAAACCCAAACTTAAAACTCTTTATTCAGAACAACGAAATTTACAGAATGCTATTTTTTTTCCACAAATACATTCTGATCAGTCAGACATAAAAACATAGTAAAATTCTAAGACTCTTTATTTTAGATAACTTTTTTTACTAGTTCAGTTTAATTTTCTTTTCCAATGTTCTCTCATAATTTACACATCGTTCAATGGAATGCAAGAAACATTTATCCATCGCAAGTGCTGATATTTACCCTAACGTTTCTTTCCGAGTACATTCCGATCCATTAGATAGCGATCATTTGCCAATTCAACTGTATTTCCAAATCAGTCACCTACTTAAAATATATAGACAAACCGTTAATTGGCCTAATCTTAGTCAATCTATCCAGGTTCATCAATATTCCTTACCTACATTTCAAACCTATCCTGATTTACAAAGTTTTCTCTCTAACCAGTTGCATAGTAATTCTCAAAAACGAATTATTTCGCATAAACCATCTCAACCTTGGTGGAATTCAAGATGCGAAAATCTCAACCTTGGTGGAATTCAAGATGCGAAAATCTCCTCCGTCACAACAGAAATCTCTTATATAAAGCTCGAACCCAACTTTCCAGGAATCTCTGGATCGCATATAAAAAAACTTCAGCCACTCTTCGTCGACTTCTCTTATCTTAAAAGAAATTACTGGAACTCAGTTTGTGATTCTGCAGGATTTAATGTCAGAATTTACAAAATCATTACAGCAATTCACAACAGGCAGGATACTCCAGAAAATAATAAAATTTTTCGCACCAGCAACAACTCCATTATTTCCGATGCTGACCAACAAATCTTCCGCTTTTCCTTTTATTCCTTTGGATCTTTCTGTAGAGTCACTTCATGATTATAATGATTCTTTTTTTTCGTTGAACTTACATATGCAATTAAATCCACTCCCAATACTTCACCGGGATATGACGGAATTCCGGGTAAATTCATCAAAATTCTTCCCGATTATTATCTTCATCAACTCCTACGCATTTTTAATAATATTTGGATCACAGGCACGGAAGAATGGCTTACCGCTCAAGTCATTCCGATCCTCAAATCAAATAAAGATAACAGTTCTGTTACATCTTATCGCCCAATAGCCCTAACTTCCACCTTAAGTACTTCCACCTTACTATTTGAAAGAATCGTACTCAAGAGACTCCTTCAATTCTCAGATTTCAAAAAATTTCACTTCAATCATTCCGGATTCATTCCTTTTAAAGATTGTATGTGCACTTTATCTCTTCTTCATCATAAAATTGTTGAAGCCAAGAAATTGAAAAAGTTTTTTATCTTTATAAAACTTGATTTAACGTCTGCTTTTGACACCATTTGGAGAGATGGATTAATTTACAAACTTTTACAGTTAGGAATTAAAGGCACAGCAGCAAAGTGGATACACAATTTCATCAACAACAGGAATTTTATTGTCAAATGGAGAAACACTGTATCGACGAAATTGTTTTCCACACAGGGCGTGCAACAAGGTAGTGTTTTCAGCGCATTCCTTTTCACAATCTATATGCGAAACTTATTTGAAGTCATCCCTTACCATATTGAATGCCTTATTTATGCGGACGATATCTTTCTTTTCAGCAGTGACTATAAACTAGAAACAGTTCTCTCTAATCTCCAGTTTTCACTGCATAAAATCTCACATTGGTGTAATACTTGGAATTTCATTCTCCAACCAGAAAAAAGGGAAGCCGTAAATTTTTCAAACAAAAAACACACATCTTCATTTACAAATTCATAACACTAATATTCCATGGAAACAACATACTCGAATCCTTGGTCTGATTTTTTCGCACAATCTCAATTTCAGGCAACATTTTTCTTACATTAAAAAGAAATCCATTAAAAAACTCAATGCAATTAAAGCAATTGCTGCAAACACTTGGGGATGTCATTCATGGCATCTTATCAAAATCGTCAACTCCACTATTCGTAGCATTTTGGAATATGGCTCTCCTATTTTTATTTCCTCTTGTTCTAGCAACCTCCAAATTCTCACTATTGTTTACAATATCGCTTTACGTTTTGCAACGGGTTTTCCCAAATGGACTCCTATTTCAGTGTTATACAAAGAAGCCGGCCAAATCCCTCTCTTCCAAAGACAGTTAATGTTAGCAGAAAGATTTTTTCTAAAACACATCTCTTTTGATCCATCCTCACCTCTCTCTCAATTTCTCAAATTGGAGAATTATTCTCCCCGATTGAAACATCCAATTTCTCTACAAACCTTTTTCGCTGATCTTTTGAAAAATTTACACATCGCCCCTTCCTCTGTCATTCCCAATTTTCATTCCTTTGATAAACATGATAAAATTTCTTTTCGTCTCGATGATTTACCCTTTCAAACCAAACAACTCCCACACCATTTAATCAAGAATCTTTTTGAACAATATAAAGAGGAAAATTGGAAAAATGAAGTAATTTTAGCAACGGATGCATCCAAATCTCCAGCCAAACACTCAATTTCTTGCATTAATTTTTTCTCACAGAAAAATTCATCTGGGACGATCTCAAATTATAATAGTATTTTTACAGGAGAAACTCTCGCACTGATTTTATCAATTTCCACATATGTACTCAAATCACATCATTACATTATTTTATCAGATAGTCTCTCTGCTCTTCGAGCTCTCCAAAATTGTCATTTTAAATCCACAAGTGTCCCCAAATTGCTAGGAAATCAAATCAAACAAAACCTAAATTCCATTTTATCTTTACAATTCATTTGGACTCCAGGCCACGTTGGCATACAGGAAAATGAACAAACAGACTCCTTGGCAAAAACCGCGTCAGATGCAATAATTTAAAATTGGATTTCTCCGGAAGATATCATCTACCATCAAAAAAAGAAAATATTTCAAACTTCAAATGAACAATGGAGCAAAAGTAAACACGCACTGGATCTGTTGTATTTAAATAGTATCAAACCAATTCATCGTCTTTTACCTATAGAAAATCAATAGAAAAGAAGAAGTACTAATTTCAAGATTCCGCACCAAAACATATCCTTCTACAGCCGGACTCCATAGATTTGGATTAACGTCTTCTCCAATGTGCTCAAGATGCAAAAAACCCGAAACAGAAGAACACATTCTATTCCAATGTACTAAATATGAAGTACAAAGAGAAAAACTTAAACAAGCTTTTGGTATATAAAGCCCTCTCCTATTCTTGGTTATTTGATATGAGCGATGAACCGTATTACAAAACCGTTACACTAATTAATTTTCTATGAAAAATTGTGTAGTTGTTTGTTTTATTTTTTCATTGCGACTATATGAGTATACTAAGGGGCCTGAATGGCCGAGTGTCTAGCGCTCTGGCTCTCGGTACCACAGGTATCGGGTTCGAATCCCGGCAGTGCCATGGATGTTTGTAGTGGTTCGGAATCCACTTTAAACCGTAGGACCCGGTCCTAATAGGATCGTAGAGCGTTGCGGGGGCATTGTTACTCCGCGTCCGTGACTTATCTTCAAGTTACACGCACCCCCTGGGTAATGCAAAGTGAGTACGTCTGTGCAGCGCTTGCCTTCAGGCATTCAAGACGTCCATGTCTAAGTGTTTGCCAGCTGCATTAGAACCAAAAAAAAATATATGTGTATACTAACGTTACAGTATTATTTCGTGACAGAAGTACTGCGCGACACCTCATTTCGGACCCTTCCATTTCATAATTTTGGAATCAGTTGAAGTTCACTGATTAATTGAAAATCTGTTTGAATTAGTATTTTTATTTTTCATTTATTAATTCTTTTCCTCTGATTTCTTCTCCAGAGTAATTGGATAAATTGAGATAAAGCAGCTGACGCGAGTGACCCACTATTGGACAGAAAAATGAATCGTTTAAATGAGAAGAACCAATGGGAGACGATCTCTTTGGTTTCGAATTCTTCTGCCCAGAATGCAGTCATTATCAAATCTAAAAAGATATCGTTCTAGTGCGTTTGTGAGTCTAGTGTATTAAAGTGAGTTTCATTTAAATATTAAAATTTTGGTATTTTAAGTATTTCTTTCTTCAATTCCTACCCTTATATATCTTGTTTACATTTTCAATCGTTCATAGAATACTTTCTTAATCATCCGCTCGAGTTCAAGTACAACTCGTCCTTAAGTTCAAAGTTTAAACAAATCAAGTTGAGTTCTCGAACGACGACTTCATTTTCTCGTATTCGTCAATCTGCTTTTGAGCCACGCATTTTCAGAAACCTCGTGACCTTTTGCAATCCATTGAAAGAATATTTCACAATCAGTTAATTCAAGTGTTGGATTCAATTTTTTTTTAAAATAAAGTCAACCTTTTTCGTAATTTACATTAATCATTCATTACTGATCTATTCAAATAATATAAATAGATTAAACAATTAAATGTTTAAATCGAAATATTTTTTTTGATATGAAATCTGTATCTGAAAAGCTTTTTTTATTTACTGTAGGAAATTATTGTAAATCGGACAAATTTAATATTTAATAAGATTTATTTAGTCTTTTAATTTTATCTTAGTGAGATTTATTTAGATTTGTTAAACCTTTTTTTCTATCTAATCTATTACTGAATGGTGTTTTTCTGTTAAACCATTGTTATCGTATTGTATTCGCATTTTATTCAAAATAAGGGGATAATAGCCCCTAATTTTAATATTTGTTGGACTCAAAATTTAGAACAAGAACTGCCAAATAACAAGAGAGAAATTATAATATTTAATAGGAATCATTTTAGTTATTCTTATAAATGAAACGGTTTCTTGTATGGGGATAAATAGAACTTAACTGAATATTATTTTTTTTATTCCTCTGCTTCTTAGGATATTGTCAGTTTTAAAATATATTATTTATTGCATTCTCGTAAAAGAGAAGCTAGAAAATCACGTTCTGTCTTGAGAAAGCATATTTTAAACTGACACGTACTGTTTGTTAAAATTTTTAAAAGGTTTCCTTTTTTAAATCTTCATAGATATTTGGCATCGTTATTTAGACGAATTGGGAGCATCGTATATCATTTGTTGACAAAGCGAGTTTCAAAACAAGTTTTCGTTAATTGTTTTGAATCAAAAAGTGGATCCGATCCGATTTATACCGGCCTTTTTTCACTTGTCATGCGCGATTTCTTGTAGCTTCCGCTTTTTTGCCGACTACGTTCTTATTCGGGCTAACATATTTTGCCTTTTAAATTGGTGGTTATTTCTCATACGAGCAGCGAGTCCGTAAATTATACCATGAAACTCCAGAATTCAGAAATTTCTTATTCGCGGAAAGTTTTTTTTCCTTTAATGCAGGTGGCAAACATTTAGACATTTGTCTTGGATGTCTTAAGGCAAGAGCTGCATCGACTTTACTCATTTAGCACTACCCAGGAGGTGCGTGTAGCTTGAAGATAAGCTACGGACACGGAGTAACAATACCCCCACAACGCTCTACCCTCCTGTTAGACCGAGACCTACGGTTTAAAGTGGGTTCCGAAGCACTACAAACATCCATGGCACCACCAGGACTCGAACCCGAAACCCGTGGCCCCGAGTGTCAGAGCACTAGACACTCGACCATTCAGGCCCCAGCTATGTCCTTGTTCGGGTTAACATATTATGGTTTTTAAATTTGTGGTAATTTCTCATACAAGCGGTGAGTCCGTTAATTATACCGTGAAACTCCATAATTCCCAAATTTCTTATTTGCGGAAAGTGAAATGAGCAGAAAAGTGCTTCATCGGGTGATGGGATAAAAAGATGATTCAGGAAAAAGCGTCGGGAAAAAAAATTGCGAAAGAACTGACTGCTAGGGAGCTATACATTTTTTTTTCCCAACAAATGCTCATGAGTCAATTTAATGAATCAAATTCCACTAAGAACAAAGCTGGCAAACTGCAAATATTCGCAAATTGTATGTGCTCTAATACTTACTTCTATTAATTAATGACTCGGTTGTTTAGAAGTCTTTATACAAAGAATTGCTATTTGAATGTTATTAATAATTAATAAGTTATTTTTTTAATAAATTAGTAATGTATATAACTTTTTCTATCTAATCCACGGGCTTAAAGCTTAAACTTCTCTCCTTCACAGAGCAGGAGATAGAGGTTGCTAGGCAACCAAGGCTCTCCGTCAATCTGCCAAATTGTCGTCGTTGTCTAATAAAATTGAATATTTTAATTTAAATGATCTATTCTTAGAAGTATTCATATTATGATAGGAAGAGATCACCCAAGAGATGACTATCCTATAAACTCGGGATATCTAACTGTAAATTCCTCGCATATTATTTCTAATTTCGTAAAAATGGTCTTTAAAACCTGTTGAATCAGGGAGCCTCACCTGCATCTGTTTTATTCAAGTGATTGTGTTTTTCAAATTTAAAAAAGGATTTTCTTCCATGTCCGATGTCAGACTATGAAGATCTTATAAGATTTTCAAGAAAGGGATCATTCAGGTGCAGACTGGGCTGCACTGGAGCGTGCTCGCCGGACGACTGTGAGTACATTTTCATTTCACATTTGCATTAACATATATTTCTTGTTTGTGTATCAAATTAGTATTTCTAAGGCAGGGTTTCTTATGCAACTCTAATTAACCCCCTGGCGGGGAGACCATTGGGAAAGGTCGAACTCTATTTTAACCACAGTCAGCGATAGGCGGCGACTGAACTGACTATCGCTGTTGGCGTTGGGTTTGTGGTAACCATAGATGCGTACGTTTTACATCGCGTAGTGATACATTCCTTTCTCGTTCGTGGAATGTCAATATTGTTACATACATATTTTAAGAAAAAAATTTTTCTCCTTTTCGTCTTTTATTTATTTCAGCTTTTCAATTTTATCTTTTTCAAAATGGAAAAGTTTTTTTTATTTTAACTTTGAGACAAGTCACTGCATTTAAATATAATTTAATAATAAAATAATATATATGTATATATACCGGGACCACCGGGCCTCGAACCCGAAACCGAACCGAGCGCCAGATATATAAATATAGTTGCATTTATAACAATGTATCTACATAATTATGTATGGTTATATCTTAAATTTCATAAGTTTTTTTAATGTGCTTTAGAATTTTAGATTTATTAATTTTAATAATAATAATAATAAAAAAGGATTATAAGTGTACAATTATCAAGGTTGAATTAGAACGTATTTCATATTTTCAATATTTCTGGAAAAAAAAGAGTTCTGGATGGTTTATTTTGTTTGCTCAGCAACCACTCACTTTTATTTTGATGTTGGAGAAGCGTTGCTTCACGTCAATGTCCATTCAAATATTATACCACGCATGATAGATAGATAAAAATATTTATTTGTTATGATAAACAAAAAAAACCACCATCAGATGAGGCTTTCAGTAATGGTACTTTAGGAGAAGAAAATGTATTATATGTTCAGAACAGTACGCGGTCTTTTTCTATTTTTAAACAAAAAAAAAAAAAAAAAAAAAAAAAAATGTGATAACAGGGATGAGATTTTATATACCGAATTACGAGTGTGAGGAAGATTGTTGTAGAAATTTTAAGTATGAATTGGCGAATGTTCGTGAGGGTAAGCGATTGCCTAATATCCTGAAGATTCCTGAAATACCAAGGTGAGTTGTTAATCATCCAAAGGATTTTGTTTTCACGCCTTTGAATGATTTCCAAGTTACCTTTTGCTTCAGCGCCCCAAACTGGACTTGCATAATGTAATACATGCATATAAGCAGTTTGTTATGTAGTGACAGGTTAACATTTAAAAAATTAGAGGATAAGACATGGGATAGATTTATTAAATTTATTTCGAAGGTTTTTAATATGCTGAGAGGATGAGGCAGAGGATATGCTATGTTACTCGGAAAATTCAATTCCCATACCTTCTTTTACATAAGTGCACCAAATTATAAAGTCTTAAATTAAATTTAAAAATTAATGAATGGGATTTAAGCTGAACAAAGGCTCTGAAATGATTGTAAATATTACGAAAATAATTAAAAGAAATCGTATATAAAATAAAAGCTATTTTCTGTTCAAATTTAATTCTTTGCGCAATCTGGTTAGTTGAAAGAGGGAGAGAAAGTGGGAGGTCAGGAAAAAGCAGGGGAGAAATTATTTAAATTTTTACGCATGAAACCACTTGTGAACTTTCCTACGTTCCAAAGAAACCAATGACAATGAAATTAAAGAACGCGTAGTCAGTGGCATAACTATAGCATCTGAGGTCCGTAGTACATTTTCGAATTGGGGTCAATGCAATATATTTTCTTTTTAATAAAAAAAACTACCTAAAATACGTATTATTTTTGTTTGATACTATAAACTTTTAATTTAAAGGGATGTTAAATTAAAATTACAGATTATTTTGATAAAAACTTCAAGTATTAAAATTTATTTTTGCTGGGTTTCTGATCAGAAAAAAATGTCGATGACAGTATAAAAGTTCAAGTTTTAGGCCCTGGAATGTTTGATAGATTCCCTAAAAAATGAATTTAAAAATGTTCCTGTGGCACATGGGTAGCAGCGGTAATTCCCACTTTTCATTTGATAAGTATTACCTATTTACTAACCAGAAATCGTGGAAGTCCCTAGCATCGGGATTACACTTGCGTAAATATTACTATTACTACCAGATGTGATAAATTTTTCACACAAATGAATACATTCAAAATCTTGATACAATTTTTTTTTAATTTATCACGTTAATAACTTAAGTTTATTAAATATAAAATTAAAAAATTTTACTCTATTTTGTAATAATAAATGTCCTGTACTCATAGCCTCTCTCCTCGGGCCGGCGCCTGTGGGCCCGTCTTGCCACACCAAATTAAAAATTAGCCTGTCTTGTATAAATTGAATAAAAACCAAATAATGAATAAAAATATTAAATGCAATTTCTAAAACATAAACAATAAGCACATGTACATAATTATGAAGTTAATTTTATTTTCTTCTCTTAATCGCTATCAGAAATTGAAGTTTTTATTTAACAAAAAAATAAGGCTATGATTACAACATTTTTGAGAATTTTGGTTGTACACCGGATTAAAAACTACAATCAATATATTTTTACATTTCCAAAATGTTTAAGTGATACCCATAAAATTTGATTCATTTAAAATTACGGTATTTAAATTTATGGTCATTTAGCTTTAATAACCTTTCTTATTTAAATTTTTTTGTTTTGTTTTTATATAACTTGAAAAACTTTGAAAATAGTTTTTAAAAATTGTTTGTTTAACAAATAATAATTTTTTTTTGGTGTAGTCGTTTTAAGCATATGAAAAATTATTTTAAGAAAGGTTGAAAGTTATGTTGGATATCTTTTTTTCCCCACAATAACATTTCCTATCACAATTGTGATTTTTCACATGATTTGCTTTAAAATAGTGTGATTCGAAATTTGCAATTTACCATTTTTATGCAAGATATTTATGTATGTTTAACAAGTTGTCATTTATTCATAAGAATTTTCCTATTAAAAATCGTTTTTTTTTTTTAATCTTTTAAGTTTTGCAGCACTAATGATTGTATTCGGAAATTTAAATCAAATATTATTTTAATTTACTGTAATTTTTATTGGTGATAATAAAATTGACAGTAAAACGAATTAGTTTGAAAATTCTTAGGAAAAATAGGCTTTGTAGCAAGTACTAAAATTTTCAAATAGCTTTAATTTTGCTGATTTCATTGACAAAAATGTCTTCATATTATGAAAAGAATTACTAATTATTACTGTGTACATATATTATTTAGTTATAACTCTTCTTAGCCCATTCAAATCTTTCTACACTCTATTCTTCTTTACATTTCCTTCTTCCTATTTAGTGAAGCGTGGCTTTCGTGCGGTCACAAATATGTTGAAAAGAAAGAAATCGACTGCAAACAGCACATTGGGGTTTAAGAATACTGCAAACATAAATAGAGCCAAGGATTAATTCATTGAAATCGGTTCATCATATTCGTTATTTTTATTTCTCTATTATCCTCCATTATTTTAATTTTCTGTGAGTAATGCAAATGTAACAATGGTTGTTCTTAATAAATTTTTCTTATAATTTCAAGCTTCAAGGTGTCTTATTTCAAATATCTTTATTACCGATAATGTTATAGGTATTATTTTAGAGAGAGGGGCTTTTGTTTCCCTTTTTTCATGTTCTCGATCAGTTTTTCGTTTTCTGTACTACTTTCAACATGTCGTATTGGTTTATTATTTTTTAAAATTTCTTTCACGAGCTGTTCTTAATGGTCTGTTTAAATTTCTTGTGTTTTTTTTTTTTTTTTTTTTCTTAAATTTCTTTCAGATGCTTTTTTATAAATTCGTTTGGAATTCTATAGTTTTTATTTAATCTGCTTCTTTTATTTATTTATTTTTTTCAATTTTTAACAACTGCTGAACATAATTTATTGCCTGAATGTGATTTTTTGATACTTTTTCGGATTACTTTTTTTAGATTTCTGTTATGCGTTTTATTCTTACATAAATTATAAATTTTATGAGTAACCTGTATATCCTGTATACTAAACATGTATTAGTGAAAGCAAGCGATTCTACAAATAACAGTTTCTAATACGATTAGTGTTTTTTAGTTATGAACATGTATTCAATGTTTTGCTGGTGATTAAAACGTTCTTACCACAAAACCAGATTACTTACTCCGGCTTTTGAAGGACACACTTTCGGATAAAGATTTCAAGCATAATCTACTTATAAAATGCATTAATGATATTCTTTATCAGTGAATATTTTTATTATATTGTAAACCTCGTGTCTCATCTTTTTTAAATAGTGGAAATGCTTTAAAAATTTTTTGACAACATATTAAGATTAAAAAATAATAATAATAATAATAATAATAATAAAAAAAATAGTAATAAATAAAAAAAAAAATAATAAAAAAAGTAATGTGTTTCTTCGTCTCGAATATTGTAAAATTGAATTTTTCAGAACAAAACTTGCTACAGAAATAAATACAATTTGATATTAGACACATTAATGTTAGAAATAGATTTTTTGAAACAATTTTTTTTTCGAGAAAAAATGCTCTTTTGTACTAAGTTATATTTCCTCTACTAAAATTATATGACTCATTTTGTTTTATACTTCTCCTTTTTCAGGTTATCTGGAATAAAAAGTGTTATAGGATTTTATTCTTGAAAATTTGAATAAATAATTGGAAATTCATATTTGTTGATTTTAAAGCTGTGCAATAAATAATAACAAACAAATCCTCAAAGTTGTTTTTTTTTTATCTTAAAGATTAGGTTATGAATTCTTCAGGTTTCTTCTTGATATTTCCCCGCCTTTCCCCCTCCCTATCTGATCAAGTAGAATTCTTCGAAAAATTCTCAGAACTGCTCAGTGAACAACTTGTATTTGAGTAGAGTAGAGTAGCGTAGAGGCTGGTCTATTTGGAGTACTCAGGGATTACCCTGCACCTCCGTGTAATTGTATTCATAATTATTATGTTTTAACAGTTAAATTTAGATTTAGAAAACATTAAAAGAGCACAAGCTGTGAAAATAAAAGAGAAATTAATGTTAGTATATTTAAAATTTAAATATAGAAAAATCATAGTTTTTGTAGTAAATATTTATTAAAATTATTAAATATTTGAAAAAAATTATCGTTAAGCCTATACTTGTACCATCCCTTAAAGAAGAAAGGACAGAGTCTGCATCACAATAAAGTAGGCTGTTTTGCTAGGTGAGAAGTCCAAGTGCTTTTCCTCAGGTTGGCGGAGCGAACATTAAATTGAGCGATCTTATTGGCGTGAAAAATACTCACTCGGTGGAACTTGTTTGTTTACAAACATTAGCATGGCTCGAAATGCAGGCGCTTTGCGGTCGGAAATGAAATGAGTTCTTGATTAAAAATAGAGCGTGGTCTTTTCTTTGCATATTTAGAATTGTGGTAATATTCTGGAAGATTTTGGAAAAGCTGATTTTTAGAGATTGGAATTTTGAGTAGAAAATTTTCAGTAATCTTTTTAGCGTAATTAAGAATCGGCTCGATATTTAATTTGTTATGGATTCTTATTCTATTGTAATGAAGACGCGCATCGGTGATAGGTAATAAAATTTGGTTTTGAAATATCTGCAACTTTTTCAAATTGATCATTGGCGAATTTATCCAGACTGGAGCTGCATAAAGCAGAACCAGCCTAATGAGAGAAATATAAATAGTCAGTTTACCTCCGATAGAGAGTTTACTTTTTCTGTTAATTAGAGGTGTAATGGCGCCTTTTTGCGTTAAAAGCTTTTTCTAGAATGTAAGGTAAGTGTTTACAGTAATTTAGTTTCCTATCTAAGATGACCCCCAGGTGCTTGTATTCAGTAACAAAAGGCACTGGTTCATTGAAGATGGTAATTTGATGCATAACTGACAATGTTCTTCTGCTGTGAAAAATAGGTACTGCACATTTATTTGGGTTCACCTTTATTTTCCATAGCCATAGCCATCGTTCAATTTTTTCGACGAAGCTCTGCAGTCTGAAATACACAGTAAAGGCATGGGTGTGTTGGGTGATTATTGCCGTGTCGTCCGCGTATATGGCCGTGTGTATGTCCGGATCGCGTGGAAAATCATTCACGCATAAATTAAATAGTAGTGGTGATAAAATCGATCCTTGTGGTAATCCGCTTTTAATCTTACGTGTGGTGGAAATAGCGTTATCAATTTTAACTTGAAATGTTCTGTTTTCAAAAAAATATTTAATAATGAGTGTAAGCGGGAGCGGGAAATTAAGCTTTTTTTTAATTTGAAGATTAAGCCGGTGTGCCAGATCTTGTCAAACGCTTTCGCGATGTCAAGAAATAAGACTCCAGTTAATCTTTGTGTGCTGTATTCATGATTAATTTGTTTTGTGACTCTCAGCAGCTGGTGTGTAGTACTTAAGTTTTTTCGGAAACTGCTCCGAGAATAAAATGTTACTATTGTCGCAAAAAACATTAATTCTATTTAAAATGGCGAATTCGTAAATTTTGCTAAAAGTTATTTAAAACCGAGATTGGTCTGTAGTTACTTGGCAAAGAAGGGTTTGTGTCAGTTTTGTGCATTGGTGTAATTATTGCTGTTTTCCATGCGTCTGGGAAGTAAGAGAGGTTTAAGATGTCATTTAAAATTACAATGAGCCACCAAATAAATTTAAGTGGTAGGTGTTTGATCATATTATTGTTTATCCTATCGTGTCCTGTTGCTTTTTTCGGATCGAGTGAGTTAATGAAGTTAATGATTTCTTGTGCAGTGATGTGATAGTTAAAGTTAACGTGAGGTGTATTAAGATAACTATTTGTTTCTGAAACGATTAAATTGTTTGTGAATTCGTGGCTCATATTAGGATTTTGCTCGAACTGGAGCTTCCAGCAGTCGGCAATTGATTTCGGATGGAAGTTTAATGTTAAAATGTAAACGATTTTGTGTCGATGCTTTGCCGAATGCGTTAATCATCGCGTTGGTCAAATTTTTTATGGTCATGTCCGCCTTTTCTTTGGTGTTGATGTCGAAAGTGTTTAAGTTAGTGTTTTGGAGGTGAAATTTGTAGTCGTGCCAGTTGTTTTTAAAGTGTTGTGGTGCTGTGTGCGGTAGTCGATCTATTTCAATGTCTATTAAAACTGGCAGATGGTCGGAATTTAGTTCATTTAATACGGCTGTCAATGCGGTGTACGGATTATTTTTAAAAAGAGCGAAGTCTAATGCGTTGGATGTCTTCACGATTCTCAAGCCACTTGGTCAAACCAATCAGTAGAATCACGCATAGTCTTCATTTTGATCGTGTCATTGTGTTGACATGCATTATAGCCCAGATTTTTTTGGGTAGCTGAACACGTTCAAACGGCGATTATCGCGAAATGAAATAAAAAATTATAGTACTGAATACGTATTTTTCAAAACTTCCAATAGAATTTTTGAAACACTTGTTTTTCTACACAACCAGACCATAAAAGTTGTAATAAATTTCGAAATTGAATGAAATTTCAACTCTGTTTTAAATGATGTTATACATGCAGTGGTCTGAAAGTTTTAAGATATTCATTTAGATATGAATCACTGTCATTTTTGTTTTGTTAAAAACACGATTCTTGTATCTTTGCTTTCAATTACTCAATGGTTGCCCTCGGAAATACTTTACTGTTGATTTAACACAAAGGTTTGTGCATCGTGAATTAGCCAGCGATTCTTCTAATATCCATTCTTGTAGGTATCTCAGGTATCTGGTAGGTCCTCAGTTTAAGTTTCGATTCTTGTATAGCATTCTATAATGAAAACAATTGTATCGAAGGATTTTCAACTTGCATATTACACAGAATATGATGATAAAATGAATCGTATATGCTATTTCTATATAGTGTTTTTTCTTATTAGTTGAAACTTATTTTGATTTTTGTCCTTTCAGGCCTGGCCCACCAACAGGCAATTCAACAAGTAAGCATATTTTTTCAATTACTGCTATTTTAGTTTAAATTGTATTATTCCTATAAGTGATGTTTGACTAAATTGAATAGAAAAATATTAATTCTTCAATTACATTTTAAATAGTACACTTTTATTTGTCATTGATAAATATTTTTGAACGTTGTATCAAAACATCTATAATTCCAACAAAATAATTTTGGTTGTATTAAAAAATTTTATTCTTTGATAGTCTGCATTTATGAAAACTACAAATGAGGGGTAATAATTAAGTTGTGTTATATTTCTATTTTCATATCTGGACTTTGAATCTGCCAGTTAAAATATATAAAAAAAATTACTTTTTCTAAACTTTTTCATGTGCAAAATATTGACTAGATGAATATAAGTTGAGATAAATCTATGTTCTCATGAATGGCGGTTGTGCTTTATCCAAAAAATTCCCTTTCTCCTTTCAAGGAATGGTAGTTTCGAATGCTAAAGTTGAGAAGAAAAAAAAAAAGGAACCAAGTTTTTTTTCTCTCCTCCATCACTATCTATATCCAAATTAGATAAATGTCTGGAATATCAGTATAAAAAAAAATACTCTTACTCCGTTTGATGAATTGAAGTGTTAGAACGGTCAGGAGTGAGTAAGGATTATAAAATTCATTGGGATTATTCAAAATAATAAATAAATGATAATATAAACGAAAAAATAAAAAATAGATTAAATAAATTAATATAAATCGTCTAACAACTATCTTAATTTCGGCAAGTTAAGAGTTCAATTGAGTTGGAAATAATAAATATTTGTATGGTAGCATAAAAGTGGTGAGTTTAATTAGCAGTTGAAGAAGGGAATTGAAATTATACTAAGAAAGAAAACTGTTGAGGGGGTGAAACACAATCTAGATCAGTGGTTCTCAAACTTTTTAAAGTTGGAGCACATTTAAAATCCAACCACAAATAATTATAGGTGCACTATATATATAAATTTCTCAGAAATATGTTACAATAGTTCAGTTAAATGTTACAGAAAAAAATATATCCTAATAATAGAAATAAAATGAAACATACCTTTAGTTTATTTATTTTTGAGGTAATGAGAAACATAACCATGAATTTCTTTAACATTTGGACGTACATTTAAAAGGCAATCTCTCAAGTGTCAATTTTTATCATCAAATTGAAGATCTTTCTATACATCATTGTGGTGAAGGTAGAAAATCTTAATTCACATAAATATGCCATGGAAAATTGTAGTAAAATGTTCATAGTTTATTGAGATATTGACGTGCATTCTTCTTATAAAGTTTCAAGATGCAATTTCTATGAATATCTTCAATCCACGATCAGTGGATATAATTATTGTTCTTTAGTTAATATTTTATGTTCAGTTCCACAATTTACAGATACCGAAGTCTCGTAGGCTACAATGGGAAATTTTTTAACAATGAAATCACATAGACTCAAACACTTCTAGTTATCGCTCCAATTTTTTCGGAAACATTTCTTTGGTGCATAGTCGCTGTTTTGTGCCCCTTTTTTAAGTGAATAATAGAAGGAAAAAAAACCCAGTCAGATGGGTTAGTTGCTCATAATGAAAAGCTGTCTTAGAACGGGAAAAACTGCTAAGAAACAATAACTATATTTTTTTATCTGGGCACATATTCATCTCAAAATCCGTATTTTCGCATCCGATTTCCATACCCTCTGATTATGAAAACTTGTTGTTCTAAATTAATCAAGGTAGTTTAGTTTGTAGGAATACATTTGATTTTAGCATAGCAAGTGTAGAGAAGAAGAATTTTGTTAGATTTTGTGAACTAGATAAATTATTCCTCTTCTTTAGGTTTACTACCTTAGATCATATTTAATGTGCTTGCAGAAAAGTAATTTCCCATTTAAACACTTAAATACATTATGAAACCTGGAATTACTTTTTTGTGAATCCAATATGAAAAGCTTAGCGATTTATGTGTGACAGACGTGAATAAGGAATTTTCATTCCTTGATGTGCTTAATTTACTTCTCAAAATATAATGCTCTGGAATTTTCTTCCTTTAATATATTAAATATGTGAATGGTTTTTTTTTTTTAATTTTTTTGGGACAATGAGAAATGTTTCCAATATTTTTAAATGCCTGCATTCATGAGAAAATAATTGTGTCTTAATCTCCTTTTCAGTATGAAAGTGTTGTCCAGCGCCTGGTGAGCACGGAAGGCTGTATAAAGCGGCTGCAGGAAAAGTTTCTCTCGGCACAAAAAGAATGGCAGCTGGAGCGAACCAAGCTCATAAAGGTACAGAGTGAAGAAATTTTAATTATAAATTTCCTAATGATTTGAGTTATCAAGATATTAGAAAAGTGTAATTCTATTCAATCAAAATACATAGATTTATAAATGCAGAGAACAGAATGGATTCAGCTATGGCAATGAATTTTTCAACAAAATAAATAATTTTTAAAAACAATAATTTTTCAAATCATCCAATTTTCCAAAGCAGTAATTTTTTCCAAATATTTCACTTAATAATTACTATGTCTCATAATCTGCAACATTTTAAGAAGAGGCATTATAATTTTTGCTAAAGGGGGAAATAATGTATTTATATGAAATTTTTCATCTGAAAATCAAAGACTTTATTTAGATTTTTTGAAAATGTTATAATATTTTTGTTGTTTGAACTTATTAGTTTGGATTTATATTTTGGCTGAATCTGAGGTTTTTCTGTTTACCTGAAGAACTAACTAAAAAAAAAAATTTTTATTTGATTCAAGAGATACCGCATATTTTTGAATTGTATTAAAATCAAAAGATTGGAAAGAATATTCTATTTTTAAGTAAAATCTCATTTGTATCCTAACTATTTTGGTAGAATTATGAGATTTTGTTTAAAATGGTAAATATCTTTAATTCTCAATCTTTGACTAACTATTGTATCCAGTTGTGAAACTGTTCAATAATCGCTATTAAAATAGGTTTTTTTCATTTCAGCTAAAAAAGTTTAACTAGCATAATCTATTTTTAAATATTTTATATTGAATTATCTTCCTTTAGAAGTATTTAATAAAATTTAATATTTGTCTTCTCCTTAGTAAAACTTTTGCTGAGGAAGAAATCACAATGATTTTTTTGTTGGTTTGAATAATGCTATTTCTTGCCATTAGCATAACCAATCCTTATTGTGATATAAGCATGTATCTGTGAAGAAAGGTTTGTGACAAAGTCTATGCATCATGATTTTTAACCCATTTTTTTATTGTAGTAGATATATTTAGTAAACATTCACTATAAACTTGTAAAAAAAAATAGGGTTTAAACCTTACTTGCCAGAAATTAAAAAATAAAATAGTAAAAATACTGACATTTCTAATGTGACTCTATTATCTATGCATTTAACAAAACATACAAAATTCTTGTTAAGAATGTATACTTTGTTAAGAATATTAGGATTTCTTTCTAGCCCAACGAGTCCTGCAACAAGTAAGCCAAGAGTGCAAACAACTTATTACTAGAGCAGTGTTCTAATCTCTACTTTTCTTTCCATTTCAGAACGCATTCTGCAGAAAGGGAGGCGTCCAGGAAAGTATGTACATCTTTCGTGTCTCAATTCAAGTTTTACTTTTACTTGTTTTTTACTCATGGCATCCACTTGATACTTAAATAGGTTGAGGTAATCAGAACATTAACAAAATAAGAATTTGTTTTATTTAATGTGAAGATCAGACCTTTAGCTTTTGTTGACAGTTTTGAGTTTGTTTTCGAAAGTTAATATACAACTCACGAGTTATAGGGATACTGAATTAATGCATTCAAAATTTACAATTGAATTGCTGAAAAACCAAGTTTTTTTCTATACCTCTGTATGATAACATCGCTAACTGTGTTCGAATCATTTTCAAAATTGAGCAGAATTTTAACTGTTTTTATAGTGGATATGTATGCATTGAACCGAATTGTTTTAAATAGATTCATTTAGAGATAAGTTATGACTCCTGTATTAAACTTTTTTTTTTTGGATATATTTCTCTTTAAATGAATTAGCTGAGTGACAGTTCATCAAAACTTTAGAACAATATCATTTTTTAATTCAAAAATAATAGATACATGTTGTTTACATGTACATAGGATGCATTTCAGATATTCTTTTGGTTAGGAATGTTTATATGCAGATAAAAAAAATTTTTTTGTCTATTTTTTCTTAATAATAGCAAAAAAATGTTTGATTATATTTTATTGTGAATGTTTCAAAAAATCTTCAATTATCAAAACTTTCCTAATTTATTATTAAAAAATATTTTGCCTCTAAACATTGCCTTAATATGCGATTTTTCTTTTTTATCGAATTCAAGTAATCTTTTCACTACGAATGAAAATATATAATGAACTATTTGAGTGGATGCAACAAATTATATGTATGTTTAAGCTATAATGCTTTGTAAAATAAAAATCTACTACTATTTAAATGCATTAATTTGTATGAAAAATGAACTGTTTTTTTTCATTTCAGAGACAACGAGTTGATCCAGGTGCTTTTCTTCATCAGCCTGCTCCAGTTCCTTCTACCATCCTTGCTCCAGGTCCTCCTGCCACCCTTGCTCCAGGTCCTCCTGCCACCCTTGCTCAAGTTTCTTCTGCCTCTCCTGCTGCTAGTAAGAAATCCTTATATTATCCGAATATATTTGCAATTGTATTTTTTTTCCCTCAATGAAATGTATTTTGAAAAGGATAAGTTTTTCATACCTTTCTATGGTTTTTCTTGAATCTTTTTCCACGAATCTTTTTCCACCTAAATTAAAAAAATTACATTGTTTAACTGTTCCAGAAATTTAGGATGAGAGAAAGCATATTTATTCAGAGTTGGGGGACAAAATATGTCAAAATCAAGTGCTTATTGATTTTTTTATTTTACTTAACTTTATATTTTTAATTTACTTTTTTAACCACTTTTAAACGTCATAACATATGTAAATATTTTTATTAAAGTTCTATTTGTTCTTCTTGGAACAGATTTCTTTCAAGTTTCTTTTTTATTAATTAAAAATTTTGACAAAAAAAAAGTTCATTTCGAAATATTTATTAGAAATTAAAAAAGGAAATTCCAATTTGATGTCTTAGTCTAATGCAGTTATTAGCATTATACGTACTGCACTTTTCTGAAAACTTTGTTTTAAAGGAAATAGTTTTAAATATTTGAAAGATTTAAAATTTTTTTTTTAAATTTAATTACAACTGAATAAAACGGAGCATGAAAAAGAAAAAAAGCTATTGAAATTTATTGAAGAATTTATTGAAAAGAACTTATGGATTTACTAGTATTGATTTACTTATTGATTTACTAGTAGATTAGTGAAACACTACAAACAAACTTTAGATTGCATAAAAGTTTCCTCTTAAAGTTTTAAATATTTTTAAAATTTGTTAAAAGGAATAAAGCTATTTAGAATACTTTTAGAGTAAAATAAAGTATTTTGTAGTTAATATAGGTAATTTTTTGTAGTTTTAATGTATTTGAAGTATTTGTAGTTAATAAAGGGCAATTCTTTGAATTTAAAAAAAAATTTACAGTAATTTTTTATCAAAATTCATCAAGTCGTTACCGCACATTCTTCATGTTTGCTTTATCAATAAATAATTCAGTTTTAGCTTTTAACTCTGATGTTTCTAGTAGGGAAAGTGCTTTTTGTTTTTATAAGCGTTGTTTGAAGTTGACTCAAGAGCTGAAAAAATATTAAAGTTCATTTTGAGATGTATTATTTCTAGCATACATTTTTTTTCTTTGACTTCGTTTTTTTAAATATTTTTTTAACATACTTAGGATTCTTTTAAATGCTCTGCTAATAAATCTATATATCACACAAGATTTATAACTATAAAGATTTGTAATGTCGTTTAACACACAAGATTTATAACTATAAAGATTTGTAATGTCGTTTAACACACAAGATTTATAACTATGTCTATTATAAATCTATATTTCAACTTTTTATGAGGAAAATAAGTTTTTAGTTATCTGTTGATGTTGAAAAGTAAATAAAAATAACTAAAGGTAATATAATATAATTTCCTTTACAATGTTTTAAACATCAGTACAGTAATTTTAATGCACTAATATTTCAAGTTCACTTCATTGTCATATTTTTATTACATTTATTATTAAAATTGCAATATTTTAAACTGTAAAATGTATATTTTGTTCTTTATTTGCATAATGTTGCTTACTGATGTGTCGTATTTAATCACTTCCATGATACATGTGCAGGGAGTGGATTGTATTTCATGAATCAGTTGCTTGGTGTTCAATTTCACCATACCCTAACCGTTATTCCTCAGACATCTTAAAACAATCTTTGTTAACCCCAGGAGATCCCACTATTGGTGTAGTAGTTAACACCATGCCCTGTATCAAAATGCCCACTTGAGTTTCGGCTCGAATATTTTAAATTATGAAAGATATTTCGAATTCTAAGTTTCACTTTTGTTTAATAAGTGGCCTGAACTTTTATACTCAAAAGCTGAAAATATTTTAATCTGAGATACGTTATTTTTTTACGTATATCGTTACGTTATACGTTATTATCTACATAATTAGGTGAATACAAATTATAGTTTGCATAAAAATTAATATTTTGTGCATTCATTTGGTAAATGGTTACAGAATCTCTTTGTGAAAAATTATATTGTAAATATTTGAAACCATTGCAAAATGTTTAATAGATAATTATAAGCTTATTATTGTAGCGTTTACATATTACCAAACCCTTTTATGTCATTTTTTACTTTATTTTTTGTATTAATGATGTTTTTTTTTTTTTTTTAAGGCCACCAGACTTCCACCAGCTCATGCACCACACAGTTCATTCAATTGGTGAGTATCTTTTTTAACTTGAATAATCATTTTTTTTAAAGTCTCTATTATTAACTGTTATCAAAATTAATTATGAGTAATTTTGCTAAGTCTATGGAAGTAAAAAACATGTTTGTGTGGGTTTTTAATTCTGTAGAATCCACTGTTTGAAAGTCACTATTTTAAGTAGTGTCATGTTTTTACATTTAATATTAGTAATTTAACTTTAAAAATAGCTGATTTAAATATTTTGATTAATATTATGTTCAAATTTAACTTAAAAAGATATTTTCATTAGATTAATATTTGGAGTGTTATCAAACTTTTTTTTAATATATTATCGCAGAATCCTGCTCCTGCTAGGAGACCTGGTCGACCCGTAAGTGTTCTGTTTCTTCAATATTAATTTTTGTAATATCTAAACTTGCAAGCCTTTTCACGTTTAGGCACTCGGACGGCATAGTGTTAATATAAGAATTTGAATGACAATACATTATGTCAATAAATTATTTAAGCCTTTTTTAGATTTAATTCTAGAATTGCGACGAATAATGGTAACAATTAATCAATCGCTTACTGTATATTAACTTGTACAGGTATAAATAAAATGCATCAGTCAAGGTAAAAAAAAAAATATTTAAATGTGATGAGCATGAGTTTTAAAATAGAGTTTTGAAATTTACAATTTCGGTCCAATATTCTTGAAACATCTGTTTTTGAACATTGACCTTTGATGTTACCATCATTCATTTCCTGCATAAGAGCAAGCTTTTGAAGCTCTTTAAAAAATAAAGGTGGATTTTGCATTAGCCCTTATTGAGAAAATTGAGATATTTGAATTTTTTTATTATTATTTTATCACAATTTAATTTACAAATGGTTTATTACAAGAAATTACCTTTAATTTACACATTTATAATCTAATGATGTAGTACATAATATATTTCTTAATTATCTTGTAGATTAGTTCTGAGTTCAGTAATTATATTTAACATATTTCCTTGAAAAAACGGTATTCTAAAACTAATGAGACAAAAATGTTTTAAAATTCAGAGCAATTAGAATTAAAAAAAGTATATATATAATATAAATTTGAGAACTACTCGATTATATCTAATAAGTTTTTTTTCGTCCATTTCAGAGAAACCTGACCCTGGACAGCAGACTTTTCGAGGAGGTACTTGAAGAACTGCGCCGAGAATATCAAGGCGCAGTTCTTTCCCATCAAGTACGAACCTGGATCAACGAGGATATGGAGGACTATTTAAAGTCTTTGTGGGCCACCGCACGGAAAGTGACAAAGGAAAAGAGGCGTAAGGTGGTCACAAAGCACGATATTATGTCTGCCCTGTATAATCGGGCAGACATAATATTGTGAAAAGGTAGGGATCAAGTGATATCTAATAATAAAAACTGTTTTGCAACTCTCATGTTTTACTAAAATGAACTAATAATTGTAGTATTACATTATTTAAATGCTAGCTGTAATACTGAAATGAATCAAGAAAGAATTATCTAAGATTTATTACAAGTCAAGAAATTATTTTTATATAAGCAAAAGCCTTTTTCCAAAAAGAAATGCACAAATCATTACTAGCTCTAGAATATTTCCATTTGTCTGGTTTAAAACAGTTTTAATTGGTAATGGGAGTTTATTTTACTGCAAATTCAGTGCCTGGTGAATAAATGTTATATATAACCGAAATAATTTTTTATGTTAATTAATATTGAAAAACATCAAAATAATAATAAAAAAAATAATTGGCTCGGCCTATATACAGATTATTCATAAAATTTAGAATTTAATGTAAGAACAAAATGAAAAACAACAAATATAGAATTCTGGACAAATATAGAATTCTTTTCTTGAAAAATCTCCTTTTCACTTTGAAACAAGTTTATCTCTACTTTCACCAGATGATCTTTCAGAACAATTTTACATTAATTTATTAGTTCATGAAAGAAATTTAAATAAATGAATAATAGTTTGTTAAAAAGATTTAATAAAAAAAATATATATAAACCATTGAGAAACATTAAAAGTGGTCAGGGACAAGAAAAAAAATTGATCAAGGAAATGAAAAACTGCACTCTTAAAAAGAATAATACCTATAATTTTATGGGTTAAATAAAACCATGAAGTAGCGAAATGTATTTTTACAGATGGTGTCAGGTACGGCCAAAAGCGAAATAATTCCAAACCAGTATCCATTCCAGGGGTTGTTGTATCTAGTTTCGTAAATGCTTTGTTTGATACAAATTATTTTGCTTGTTTGTTTGTATTATTTGTTCATTACATATACCACAGATCTTATACAAGACAACTTGTATACGATGGTGTAATTACAAGCTAGGTAATGCTAAATGTATAGAGCATAAAAAGAGATTTATTTTATTGGGAATGTTTCAAAATACCTTCAATTATCAAAACTTCCCAAAATTATTACTAAAATATTTTGGTTGTAAGCATTGCCTTAATATGGGATTTTTCTTTTTTATCGAATTCAAGTAATCTTTTCACTACGAATGTAAATATATAATGAACTATTTGAGTGGATGCAACAAATTATATGTATGTTTAAGCTATAATGCTTTGTAAAATAAAAATCTACTACTATTTAAATGTATTAATTTATATGAAAAATGAACTTTTTTTTTCATTTCAGATCCAACTGCTTCTCTTCATCAGCCTGCTCCAGCTCCTTCTACCATCCTTGCTCCAGCTCCTTCTGCCATCCTTGCTCCAGGTCCTTCTGCCAGCCTTGCTCCAGGTCCTCCTGCCTCTCCTGCTGCTAGTAAGAAATCCTTATATTATCCGAATATATTTGAAATTGTATTTTTTCCCGTCAATGAAATATATTTTGAAAAGGATAAGTTTTTCATACCTTTCTATGGTTTTTCTTGAATCTTTTTCCACCTAAATTAAAAAAAATTACATTGTTTAACTGTTCCAGAAATTTAGGATGAGAGAAAGCATATTTATTCAGAGTTGGGGGACAAAATATGTCAAAATCAAGTGCTTACTGATTTTTTTTATTTTACTTAACTTTATATTTTTAATTTACTTTTTTAACCACTTTAAAACGTCATAACATATGTAAATATTTTTATTAAAGTTCTATTTGTTCTTCTTGGAACAGATTTCTTTCAGGTTTCTTCTTTATTAATTAAAAATTTTGGCAAAAAAAAGTTCATTTTGAAATATTTATTAGAAATTAAAAAAGGAAATTACAATTTGATGTCTTAGTCTAATGCAGTTATTAGCATGATGCGTACTGCACTTTTCTGAAAATCATTGAAAACAAATTTAACTTTGTTTTAAAGGAAATAGTTTTAAATATTTGAAAGATTTCAAATTTTTTTAAAGGCATGTCTTGCATTACTGTTTCATGCCAAATCCAACAGTTTGGTCGAAGCCTACTGTTTCGAAATTTTTCGTTAATACAGCATGTGTTATGTAATGAAATTCATTAATACATTCATGTAATGAAAACGAAACTGAATTTTATTTTTTCACACCTCTAGGAGCTGTGCAGCTGCCGCCTCAGCCGGTAGAATGGATGCGACATTGCAGTTCTTTACCTGTTCTTGTAGAATTATTGTTGAATAGAATAGTTCTTGTTGCTTTTGCGATGTCTAAGAATAGGATACCGGTGTTAGTTCTATTGTTAAAATTTTCAAAGATCAATTCCGTGACTCTGAATAGTTGGTGGGTGGTGCAGGTTGGTTTTTTGAATCCAAATTGTTGCGGAATAATTAAATTAGTTTCGTTGTAGAAGGCGTTCATACGGGTTAGAATAGTGTGTTCATAGACTTTCTAAGACTGCTTAGGAGAGAAATAGGCCTGTGATTTTGAGGAAGGGAAGGATCAGTATTTGGTATATGGATGGGAGAAATGATTGCGGTTGTCCATGATTTTGGGAAGTAGCTAGACAAAAGGAGAAAATTGAGAATAATTATGAACCACCAAAGACATTTGAGGGGGGGAGGGTGTTTTAGCATTTGATTTGAAATATGGTCAATCCCCGGGACTTTTTTAGTTTTGAGGGATTTGATGAAAGTGTTTATTTCCAGAGCCGTAATTCTGTTGGTGTTGTTAACGGTAATTTTGTGGTTAGGTTGTAGAAGAGTTTGGACGTGTGTCTTAATAAACTATGTAGTAGCGTCGCTAAGGTGTATGTCATTTAATTTAAATTGTTGTTCCCAGTTGTCGGCGATTAGGTCAGCTTTGTCTGGGGGTGAAGTGATAAGGGTGTCGTTGTCTCTAAGTGGTGGGAGGTTTCCTGATGGCTGATATTTTTCTCCATAGAGTGGTGCTATCATCGTTGAGCTGTTCTGTTTCTGCAGTCCATCGGTCGTTTTTAAATTTTTTGGCGACAGGCTACAAATTCCCGTGGCGTAATCTCGGTCTAATGGTCGGTTTATTTTTCAAAAGCCAGCCAAACGAGAGGGACTCGGTATAATTCGGAAATTAAAGTCGTTATCGGACAGACGAGTGGTCGGGGGTAGGAAGACCCCACCCCCATCCATCTCTCCGGTAAACGACAGAAAGAAAGAGTAGATAGATAATCCTACTACAATTTCTGAGGATGAGATTGTTTCCAAATCCAGAAGAATCCGAATGGAATTTTTATGACGGCCTAGGAATTCGGGTGTTTTATGGGTGCAAAAAAGGAAAACCGTTCTGGATGCAGTTAAGAGAAAAGAAAAGGAAAAAAAAAAACCCCGTAAATAAATAAACCTTGCTGTCTCATGGGATGTGAAATTTCAGGCCCAATATGTAGTGGTAAGAATTGTTCAGCGATTTGTATACTTGTCCATTTTGAAAATAAAAGCCATATTTCGTAAGCCCGTAATACCGTAGAGCCGTAATTCTGTTGGTGCTGTTAATAGTCATTTGGTGGTTAGTTTATAGAAGATTTTGGACGTGTGTGTTAATAAACTGTGTAGTGGCGTCGTTAAGGTGTATGTCATTTAATTTAAATTGTTGTTACCAGGTGTCGGCGATTAGCTCAGCTTTGTCTGGGGGGTGAAGTGATAAGGGTGTCATTGTTGTCTCTAAGTGCGGGAATGGTGGTGGGAGTTTTCCTGATGGCTGATACTTTTCTCCACAGGGTGGTGCTACATCATTGAGCTGTTCTGTTTCTGCAGTCCATCGGTCGTTTTTAAATTTGATTATTTGTGATTTAACTTTGTTGTTAAGTTTCCTCATGGAATTTTTAATGCTTGTTTCGCGGAAGCGTTGCCAGAGATGTCTGATGTGATTTCGGATTTTGATCTGATTTTTGATTTCAGGTGGGAGTTTTAGTTGAAGAGGTGCGAATTTTGGTTTTGAGGATTTGTTGAATGCATCGTGGAGAGTATTTGTAAACTTAATAATTGCAATTTCTGCATCGTCAGTGTTATTTATCTTACTAATTCGAAGGGAGTATATTTAACGTAAAAATTAAAATTATTCCAATTAGTAGTGTGGAATCGTGGAGTGGAGTGCTTAGGTTTATTTCGATGATGGAAGGAAGGTGATCGGAGTTAAGTTCGTTAAGAAGCTTGTGCCCAGCAAAGCTGTCACACCGTATATTTTCTCCGCGGTTAAGGATTTTGTGACCTAGAGGTAGAATAGAGGCATCGGTTGTTTGGTCCACGTCAATCTCGTGATTTTTTCAGTATGTAAACCTAGACGTTCTAGGTGGCTGGTGATAAGCACTGGGTTTGTACAAGAAGGAAGCCCTCTTATGAGGACCTTTAGCGGGAGATCTTGTTTTGGGTTAAAGCATTTGAATTCTATGCCCGATTTGATAAGGTAGTTTTTTAATTTTATGTGCTCAGCATCGGAGTCTACGGTTAGCTTCATGAAGTTATCGCGCGCCAATGCCGATTTTAAGCTAGGCGCTTCAGTGCGGAGTAAGTTGAATGGGATACACCAATCATTCTTAGCTAGTACGAAGAAAGGCGGAATTCTTGGTCTGCGTGCCAATGGCATTATCGTCAGCCAAGTCAGTTGGTTGAAGGTTCGTAGGAAAAGAAATGGTAGGATTACTTAGGTGCTTAGGATAAAAAAAATCCCAAACTATGGTTGCTAACTTCCTAAAAAAAAAACTTTAAAAAAAAATAATAATAATAATAAAATAAAAAATTTAAAATTATAATAATTAAAAAAAATAGAATAAAATAATAATAATCCAAAAAAATAAATAAATAAATAATAAATAATAAATAAAAAAAAATAATAAATTAAAAAAAAATAAGTAAAAAAAAAATAAATAAAAAAAAAATAAATAAATAAAAATAAAAAGAATAAAAAAAAATAATAATAATAAAAAAGAAAGAAAAGAGGATATTTTCAAATTATATTCAACTTATATTTATGTTCATATCTATAACGTTCATATTTATAAATATTTCATGTCAAGAAATGTGTTTTTTTCTTCTTCTTCTCTATAAAACATAGCCATAATCTTTTAATTGTGCTGTGGTTGCTGCGATTGTTTTACAATGGTAACAACTGCTCCACAGTCCTTTCCTTTTATTTATTATCTCTAACTTCTTTATCCACCTAAAAAAACAACTAATAAATAAATAAGGTTAAATAAGATTTCCAAATAAATAAATATTTAAGGCTTGCGGAAGGGAAAGGGAAGGATAATTTGTAGCTGTTGCGATTGCGCTGCATTTGCTGAGGTTGTTATACAATCATGGTGACTGTGCCTCAATCCATTTACATTTATAGTCTACATTTGTACTTAGCCTTCCATAAATAGGCTCTTACTTGTCTTCGTTTGTTTACTAACGTTTCTTTTCTTTTTCTTCACTTTTACTTACACTAGCATATTCGATCACCCCAGTATTTGTTGCATACCAGTGTTTTGTTACATATTGTATTGCCTGTACCTTTGTGGATTATTTGATCGGCTTTAGTTGATTGCCTTTCGTTGATATGTTGATTTTGGGCTCTCTCACTCCCCACCTACTAACCTAGAAGTTTTCAAATTTGTTCCTGACTTTGTTTGACTTGTTGACTTCGAGTGATGTTGTTGTTTAGCACCTACTCCCAAGTAAGATAAAGGGATGGCTATACACCCGCACCAACTAATATTTTTGTAAAATCACAGACCAGGGTTACTGTCGTAGTTAAGGTCTGAAAATAAAGTTTGCCCAAGGGCTGGTCGGACTCACTTATTCGAACGTTCCATAGTCTTGTAGGATGGATGCGACGTTGTGGTTCTTTCCAAGGTTCTTGTAGAATGGGTGCGGCGACATTGCTGTTCTTTCCAATGTTCTTGTAGAATGGGTGCGACATTCTTGTGAGCAAAGGATATGGCTTTCCTTTAAATTATAATCTTAGTTATAAATTCTGCTATCTTAGCCTGTTAGGCGAAACATCCATAAATATATTGTGTTCCAATGTAGTTTATCGAAATGCTTTCATGAATTTCTAGAAAAGCGAAACAAAATACATAATATAATTCGGAAGTTAAAGTCGTTATCGGACATACGAGTGGTCGGGGGTAGGAAGACCCCCCCCCCCATCTAACTCTCCGGAAAACGGCAGAAAGAAAGAGTAGATAGATAATCCTACTACAATTTCTGAGGATGAGATTGTTTCCAAATCCAGAAGAATCCAAGTGGAATTCCCCTTTGGGGGAGGGGGGGGGGCAGGGGCGCATCTTCTTTAGATGTGTACGGGTATCACGACCCCGGGGTTACCCAGTGATCTTTTCCTTCCTTATTTTTGCTTTTTTTATTTTTACCTGTAATGTCTAGACCACAGACAAATTATTGACAAATTATCTAGCACAAATTATTGTGCCTTATAAACATCTGCTTTTTATTTCTAAATTTTTGTTTTGTAAATCTCTTATGCTTTGCATTGTTGTGTTTTATCCATTGCTTTATCTTCAACCATGTTTTTGATTTTCTCTTTTTTTGTAAATCAATTTTTTTTTTGGTTAAATTATATTTAATTCAGGTTATTTTGTTTCTGTCGTTTTTAGGTACAGTTTGAATTCATTAACAACGTCAGTTCGCTGACCCACGTGTTTGCCGTGCGTGGCGACCCGTGTCCCGGGAAAAGAGGATCCTGGAGATTGAGTTTAGCTAGAGTTGCGGCTCTTGTACGGGCAACATGTCTCTTTGGCCTCTGCTTCAGGTAGACGGGAGGTACATCTCGTTTCCTGGTGTATCAATCGGCTGGTAGTTACCAGACTCTAGGGTTTGGAGCTGCTTAAGTGTACAAGTGATGGACCGTTTCGCTGGCGGAGGTCGACTTAGGGAAGGTGTCTTGATCGTATAGGTCCTGACTAGCACCACTGCAGGAATCTGCTTTCCCTTGTTGGGCTCTACGATGGGCGGTGCTGTCTGAGATCCGAATTTAAAATCCCTTTTTTATGGATTTGAAAACTTCGTGCCCTGGCGAGGGCCTAAACTCGTCAAACCCAATTAGCATTTGAAAAAACTGCTTCAATTTCTAGATTTTTTATTATTACAAT
Source organism: Caerostris darwini (assembly GCA_021605075.1). Classification (NCBI taxonomy): domain Eukaryota; kingdom Metazoa; phylum Arthropoda; class Arachnida; order Araneae; family Araneidae; genus Caerostris; species Caerostris darwini. The sequence continues at coordinate 10,285 of BPLQ01003650.1, read as the reverse complement.
TACAATTATTATGCTACTGCTGTATCAAAATCCCCTTTCGCTGTTGAAAAGGGGCTTAAAGACACCCAAATCCGTCAAAAAATTGTGTGTACTACTCGTAGATACTGCTAACGCTTTACAATCGAAATCGCTCCTGCTTGCTAAATCCTTCTTAGGCCAACCGATTATTGTCTCTCCACACAAAACATTAAATACTACACGAGGCGTAATTTCAGAGCCAGATTTACTAGATTGTCCCGAATCTGAAATCTTTGAGGGATTATCGGAGCAGCGAGTCACTTTTGTTCGTCGTATTACTATGAAACGTGGGACTGATATCTTTCCCACTAACCATATAATATTGACATTCTCTCTGCCAAAATTACCAGAAAGTGTAAAAGCCGGTTACCTTCATTGTCATGTCCGCCCATATATTCCAAATCCTCTCCGTTGTTTCAAGTGCCAACGCTTTGGCCATTCAAAAAATGTATGCCGTTGTAGGGATACCTGCCCAAATTGTGGCTCAACGGAACATGTTGTTGAGCAGTGCATTTCTCCTGCGAAATGTGTCAACTGTTCCGGAGACCACCCTTCTAATTCCAGAAATTGTCCCCAATGGACAACTGAGAAACAAATTCAGGTCGTCAAGGCTCGCGAGAATTTATCGTATTTTGAAGCTAAGCAAAGATGCTCCATTTCCAAACCAACATACGCCTCAGCTCTGAAGACCACAGTCTCTCAGGGTACACAAACAGTAATATCATCTAAAAATTCAGAACTGCCTACACATGAATTTTCCAAGCTATCATTTCGCTCTGTAGCCTCTAGCAGTACTTCAAAATCTCGGCCCCCAGCATCGCATTCCACATCAAGTTCCAGTCCTTTACCACTTCCACCCGATACATGCCCCATCCCTTCTTCTAACAAATTTAGTCCCCTTAGTGGGAGAAAATCTTTATTGCGCCAGAGTAAATGGATAGAGAAAAATAAAAAGTTAAATAGCATCTAAAAAAATACAAAGGACAAATCTAATCCTAAGAAAACTTCACATGACAACATGGAAGAAATGATGGAAATTAATGTCAATCCCAATGAGAGGTTTTCGGATGATGAGAGAACATAACGCTGCCCTCAGTACATTTTATATTTATTTTTCTTTTTAATTATGGCTCTTAGTTTAATATCATGGAATTGCCACGGGTATCGCGCCCATCTTGATGATTTAAAAACTCTTGTAAACAGTGTTCATCCCATCTGTGTTGGACTGCAGGAAACGATGTTATCTCCTCTCATTCAGACCAAGTTAAAACATTACCATATTATTCGGAAAGATAATATCCATGACGCTAGACCTATAGGTGGTGTGGCTTTGTTATACTCCCAGTCATTCTCTTCTAAAATAGTTCCTTTGAACACACCCCTTCAGGCTACAGCAATTCAGATCAATATTCGCACACATTTTACTCTATGTTCTTTATACCTTCCACCTAAACAGATCATTCAACCATCGGAACACGATGACTTAGTTGATCAACTCCCTGCTCCATTCATCATTTTTGGAGACTGAATGGCCCCAATGTTTTATGGAGTAGCACCGACACCAAAAGTAGAGGCCCCCCAGGGGCGCATCTTCTTTAGATGTGTACGGGTATCACGACCCCGGGGTTACTTAGTGATCTTTTCCTACATACTCTTGTTTTCTCTTTTTTTCATTTTCATCGTCTAGAACACAGATCTCATTTTGTATCGATTCATTGTTTCATTACTGTCATGCGTTTTTCATACATTTTGTCTTATCTGTCTTTTTGAGATTATTTTTATTAGAATGAAGAGAATTTTTTGAGATTATTTTTATTTGTATGACTAACAATGTTTGTTTCCTTTAAATTTGTTTTTCAGATTGCTATTTTAATTGTCAGAAATTCGGACTTTCTCAAAACGCTTGTCGAGGAAAACAAACCTGTTCAAATTGTGCAATTGCCAGTCATACTTATCAAGATTGTCGTGCAGAACCTAAATGTGTAAATTGTCCACAATCTCATCCCTCGAATTTTAAATCCTGTCCTCAGTGGAAACAAGAAAAACAAATTCAAGAAATCAAGACTATTCGGAAAATATCATATCCTGAAGCGAAAAAAATCGTACTTCAACAATCTTCTACCTCGTATGCCGCAGTCACCAAAAGTAACCTCACATCAACTCTACACAAAGTTAAATCAACCTGTTCTGTATCAATCATGACCGATAGCAATATAACGAGCATAATTTGCCCACCACTTAAAAAGCTGAATCCTCTTTCTAAACCAAAACCCAAATCTACGGATTCTACTAAATCTGCTAATTTAATATATGTTCCCTCTACATCCAATTCAGTTCCCTCTAAAACCGTTCGTCCACAGACTAATCCATCCTGCTTTAAAATTCAACCCAAGAAGCAAGTACATTTCTCCACACGAAACAAAAAGGTAGTTCAATCTAAAAAAACCCCGACGGATAATCTCATCGGAAAACCTCCAACAATAGACACCTTGAAAAAGAATTCTAAACAGACCTTGCTGAATAAAAAACGATTTGTCAAATCTCCTTCTCCATCAGATTCACCAGAATTTACAACTGAAGATAGTTCAGATACTAGTGATATTGTTGAATACAATGAGACAGAGATGATATCTGAATGATTTCTTTTTAAAATTCTATGGCGATTCATATTTTTACCATGCGTAATGCGGCATGCCCATTACATAGATTTTACTTTGACCAACTTTTTTAAGGTTTTACTGTGATTTTTTAAGAGTTCTATTATTTATTGCTGAACTCTACATTTGTATATATATCATAGTTTTTAACGATGTTTTCGCTGCAAAGCGAATTTAAATGATTTTGTTGCAAATTACTTTATTGATTTTTATCATCTTGTTTGGCGCAGCATAGCCAAATCTGGCTCTTGTGCCATTAAACCCCACAAACCAACCAACCAACCAACCAATAGTAGAGGTACTCTTATTGAAAGTTTTATTTCCAACCACAATTTATGCATTTTTAATGACTTTAGAAAGACATATTTCCATCAGCCATCTAGAGCATTTCAAACTCTGGATTTGGCTATATGTTCTCCTTCACTTTTTTCCCAAATGGACTTTTAATGTGGCAGAGGACCTATATAATAGTGATCATTTTCCCATCATTTTAACTTTTAATTCAAATGACATCACACTTCCTGTGCGTAAATCTCATTTTATTTATGACAAAGCCAACTGGCAGCTATATGCATAACTGGTAGAATTTTCTGAGGACATGGTCCAGACAGCCGGAATTGACGAGGTTGTCGATCACATAACCCATTGTATCTTAGAGGCCGCGGCGAAGTCTATTCCCATGACAGTTGGAACACTTCCCAAACAAAATAAACCGTGGTGGAATGAAGAATGTTCTACAGCTTACAAAGACCAGAAAAGGGCTTGGGGCCGATTTCGGCAATACCCCAGTTCAGAAAATTTACTACGTTTTAAACATTTGAAAGCTGTAGCACGCCGAATACGGCGTCAGAGTCAAAGGGTTTCTTGGCAAAAATATGTCGGCGGCATTCAGGGTCAAATTTCGTCTAAGAAATTGTGGCAAAAGGTTAACCGGATTCTTGGTACAAATTCTACTGCCAAATTTGTTAGCATTTTAAATTGCAATGGCCAAGTCGTTTCGGATATGGCAGATATATCCAACTCAATAGGTGTACACTTTGCTAGAACATCTAGCAACGAATCGTACACCCAACATTTTCTCCACTATAAGCGAAAGGAGGAATCAAAACTTTTAAATTTTAAATCATTGACTTTACTTTTATATTTATTTAATAGAATATGGACAGAGGGAACTTTCCCCACACAATGGACTAGAGCCACAATTTTACCCATTTTAAAGCCAGGAAAAGACCCACAGGAAGTCGCTAGTTATAGGCCTATAGCTTTAACTCAGTCTCAATTTTTTTCGACATGGAGAAGGCGTATGATAGAGCATGGAGATATGGCATTTTACGAGATTTGCATGCAATGGGTTTTCGTGGAAATCTCTCTATTTTTATCCAAAATTTTTTACAGACAAGAACTTTTAATGTTCGCATTGGTGATGTTTTATCGCGTGACTTTCTACAAACAGAAGGTGTCCCCCAGGGCAGTGTTTTAAGTGTGCTTTTATTCATTATTACAATAAACGGCCTTTTAAAGCAACTTCCACAATATGTCACTGGATCCTTATTTGTGGATGATCTACAGATTTCCTGCTCCAGTGTCAACATGGCTTTTATTGAACGACAACTTCAGAAAGCAGTAGGAGCAATTACGAAATGGGCGGATAACAATGGTTTCATTTTCTCTTCTCAAAAGACCTCGTGTGTCCATTTCTGTAAACTAAGAGGCCTCCATCCCGATCCAGAAATTTTACTCTATGGACAGTCAATGCCAGTTGTGTCGGAACAAAGGTTTTTAGGCATTTTATTTGACTCAAAACTTTCTTTTAAACCACATATTTTAACTCTTAAACGAAAATGCATTAAAGCATTGAATACTTTAAAAGTTTTATCAAATACAAACTGGAGAGCGGATCAGGCATGCCTTTTAAAAATTTATAAATCTTTAATTTTATCCAAACTGGACTACGGTTGTATGATTTACGGCTCCACGGCCAAAACAACACTTGACAAATTGAATACTGTACACCATCAAGGCCTGCGTTTATCTTCGGGAGCTTTTCGTACATCACCTGTTCATAGCTTATATGTCATTACTCATGAGCCATCTTTACAGACTAGACGCGAGAGACTTTCTCTCAAATACTATTTTAAAATAAAATCACATCATAGTCATCCTATATATACTCATGTCACTCATCCTAATTTTAAAACTTTTTATGAAAACCGACCTTCCTGTGTTCCTTCTTTTGGTCTTAGAATGCAGATTTTACTTGATTTTAACAATTTGGTCAATCAAGAGATTTTGCCTCTTGAACGTGAACAGCCTCCATGGCACAATGACAAAATAAAAGTAATTGAGGATTTGGACAGATTCCCCCGACCAACTACTCTACCAGCAACCTACTTACAACTTTTTTATTCTCACAGACAAGTTTTTTCACACTACAAAAAAATATATACTGACGGTTCTAAGTCCAATAATCATGTCGCATCAGCGATGGTAATTGAAAATGAGATGATCACCCAGTGCTTAAATAAATTTTGTTCTGTTTTCACTGCCGAATTATATGCTATTTACATGCCTCTCCAGAAGTTGAGAACTATGAAATACTGCCGTTGGGTTATTTATACCGATTCCAAAAGTTCTATTTTAGCTCTTTTACATGTTACACGACATAGTCATCCGCTGGTTTTAAAGTGTCTGACTGCGTATTCTCTTTTAAAAGACAAACATTTTGACCTATGCTTTTATTGGGTACCCGGTCATATTGGAATATTGGGCAATGAACAGGCTGACACTGCTGCTAAATCGGCAGTTTTGTTGCTTAATGAATTCGTTCCTTTTTGCGATATGGACAGTGTTCTGAAAATTCCATTCTCTAATGTTTGGCAAAACACGTGGAGTACACAAGTTAATAATAAGGTGTTTCGAATTCAGCCATCCACTACAGGTTTCAAACAAATAGATTTAAATCGCAGACAAAGCGTCAAGCTGATGCGACTTCGTATAGGGCATACTTATTTTACACATTCACATTTACTTTTCTCAGAGCCTGCTCCTACTTGTTCCACGTGTGACACTATTTTTTCTGTCGCACATATACTGGTCCAATGCCCAAGATTCAAAAGAATCCTACACAGCCTGTTCGGTAGTGAGCATCCAACTTTATTCGACCTACTGGGAGACTCTCCCCATGCAAATCTTTTTTTATTTCTTGTAAAAATTGGGTTTATGCCTTTTATTTGAACTTTGTTGCACCATTTTATCTTGTTTTCGTCAGTGTATTTTACTTGCTTTTTAATTGACAATATTTTACACCATCGATTTTATTAAGATTTTTATCAAAATATTAAACTATCATTCCCATGTTTTTACTTCGTACTATATTTTACCTGTTCTCGTAATTCCATTTTTCGATTTTTAAACCATTCCTTTTTACCAGTATTTTAAAAGTACTGTTGTTTGGCGCAGTATGGCCAAATCTGGCTTTTGTGCCATAAAACCCCAACCAACCAACTATATTACCTTTAATTGTAAGTCTGCTTATATTACTTTTAATTGTAGGTCTGCTTATATTACCTTTAATTGTAGGTCTGCTTATATTACCTTTAATTGTAGGTCTGCTTATATTACCTTTAATTGTAGGTCTGCTTATATCATCGTTAATTTATAAGTCCGCCTATGTTGTCGCTAATTTATAAGTCACACACTAATTTATAAGCCTTTCACATATTTAAAATGAAAAATAATCAAATTAGGTACGCATCTAAAAGTGTAAAAAAA
>BPLQ01003648.1:0-151411 GCA_021605075.1 Caerostris darwini | reverse complement strand
TTTATATACAAAACAGAATAAGGCGCGCATGCGCACTATAAAACAATGGAATTTACATAATTCAATATAAGGCTTTACAGGCACTGTAATTCTAATATTAATATGCATTTATCAAAAATATATATATATATTTTTGATAAATAGAATTTAATTAACACACTGATGTTTACCATATTGTTAACCATAATATTATTGACCATAATTAATAAGACCATAATTCTACATAGCCTTAATTTTAAAGTCTAAAAAATATAATAAGAAAAATGTTTACAGGATTTTATATTTGCATTATTAATTAGTTATTTAAATAATTTTCTCATGTATAATTATAACATTAAATTTTTTTTTATTATTTTATAACATTACAAAAGTTGAGGAATAAATTATGATAAATCATATATGATTAGTAAGTAATATAAGTATTTAGTTAAAATTAGAGTATCTTTATTTTTGAAAATAGCATGATTAAGATGTGTATTCAATGTTATTGATTTTTCAAAAACTGTGTCATCTTTAAGATAAAAATAATTTATAAAATAATAAAAAAATATAACTAGGTTTCAAATTATCTTTACAGGAAAATTATCCATCCATTTGTATAATAAAAAAAAAGAAACATAAATATAAATAAAAACAAGTAATATAAAAAAAAAATTTAAGCTCAATTCGTACTTTTTTTTCACTATATTGCAGAAAGTCCTTTATAAATAATTTTCATTCATTTTTTTAAGCTTATCTGGTATCATTTATTGGTAGATACATGCAACTTAAATTTAAAAAAATAATAAAATTACTTAATTTAATTTAATTAATGGAATAATATTGGAAAAAACTGTATTAACATCCAGTGTCATCCACTACAAGTTAAAAAAAATGTACTTGAACTTGAGTGGATGAATAAGAATTATTTTATGAACGATTGAAAATTTGAACAAGATATATATAGGGAGAGTGTGAGCTAATAGAAGGAAATGAAAAACGAAATATAATTATAAATAAAAAAAAAAGAAAAAATATAAATATAAAGAAAAAAAATCATAAATAAAAAAATCATACAAAGTTTTATGCTTTATAAAATAAAATCTGTTTGAAATGTTCAAGTATGGTTTTTTCAGAATTTATCCGTAAAACATAAATGTTCCTTTTATGCATTAATGATTACATATTAATTAAATCTATCTTATTTTTAAATAATAATGGACATATAATGATAGAAGTCGTATTCTATGAGTCACTTCTTTAATTTAATTATAATACAAATATAAAAAGATTATCTTGAATTTCGATATCTGTACAGATTTAACATAGATTTTTATATAATTATATACGTCATCAATGTTCGTGAAATATAAAAGTAAATTTCAAAGTGTCATGTGATAATTAGTGTCATGTGTGATTGAAAACTGGCTTCATAAAATGAAAAAAATACAACCTTGATTTATCCTGACTTGATGAAAAATAATTATAACATCCCAGAATAAACAAAGGTTGAGTCATGGTATAAAGTAGTTGATTTAAAAGATAATTAAATATGTCCCATTTGTATGTATATTTCAAGGCCTATCTAAATACATTGCAATTCTTGGTAAAGTAGAAGGAAATAAGATATCAATCTGAATTTTCATGCTGTTTCTATTCTTTGAAGTATAGTTTTCAGTTTATATTACATACTGATTGTTTTCCCACTGGTATTATTCAAAGGTTTACTAATTTAATTTGTACACAATTACGAGACAATAGATAGTTCTGCAATCCTATATTAAATTCGAATAAAGTTATTATGATTCTAAATTTTGTTGGTTTCTCTCATATGCTTCTTTAGTTAGATAATAATTTCAATAATTTAAAAACTTTTAAACATTAAGATTCAAACGCTCCTTTACAACTTCAAACACATAATTTAGACATGTATATGAATAATAAATGGTAAATTTTTATTAAAATATTGATATTTTTATGTACTCATTAAATTTATTTTGTGAACCTCTAATTTCCTAAAAAAAAAATGAAAATTATGAGGTGAAATTTATTTTATTTAAATACCTATTTCTATTTTCTATTTCTATTTTTGAGCCTATTTCATATTACAGCGATTAAAGCTTATTAACCTATTTGAAAAAAATCTCTTTTTCAAAATTAAAATTGATTATTCTACATTATTTTTGCTTACCTGTGGTGATAATTTTTACTAACTGTTTAATTAAAAATTATTTATAATTTATATGATTACCAATACATTCCTTTTTTAATATGGCTGAAGGAAGACTTTTTTTCTCTTTAAAAGATTGGGCAACTCTGTTCTAAGAAAATACTTTTTAAAAATTGCAAGCAATAAAACCATACAATATAATTGCATATTATTATGTATTGCATCCACATACACATTTTCAAATTATTCTTTAAATCTATTTTTTTTCTCATTTTTATACGCAATTTTTTTTATAAAATTTACATTTTAAAAATTCCATTTACGATAGCTTTGTTTCTACGCGAAAATAATCACTTAATAAAAAAAAGTGATGGTCATCAACTATAGCGAATGCAACAATGCAACTATAGCGAATAAAAAAAGATATAAAATCCATTTTTATTAATTTGCACCAAATAACATGAAACCAAAGTTTTTTTCTTTCTAATGCAGCTGGTAAACACTTAGACATGGACGTCTTGGATGCCTTAAGGTAAGCACTGCACAGATGTACTCACTTTGGACTACCCAGGGGGTGCGTGTAACTTGAAGATAAGCCACGGACGCGGAGTAACAATGCCCCCGCAACGCTCTTATTAGGACCTAAGGTTTAGAGTGGATTCCGAACCACTATAAACATCCCTGGCACCGCCGGGACTCGAACCCGAAACCTGTGGTACCGAGCGCCAGAGTGCTAGCCCCTCGGCCATTCAGGCCCCTTGAAACCAATGTAGGAATTTGTTAAAATTACAACTCATTTGAATTCTCGCTGATTGACGATTATTTACCAAATCAATAGCCAATCAGTGGACCATAGTAGTTGTGAAAGTTGATAGATATCGAAGAACTGTTGAAAGTTTGTATGTTGAATGCTGTTTCTCATTGTCGTGTTGAAAATTTACCATTGACAAGCCTTGAAAATAAGCAACGGTATCCTTTGAGGATATTGTTAATCTGTATTAAATGGATTTTGAAGTGTAAAATGGCATTGATTGTAATTTTACTATTTAATGATGTCAAATATCAAAAAGTCAGGGTGGGACAAATATGTCGGTGAATAACGTAGAAATTACACACAGTCTGTCATCATCACTTCATCATATCAAACAATATTGTTGTCGCTTGATAGGATGATATTGTTCCATTCATTTGTCCATGTATGACATTCTATTCATCAGTACAGTAGCAGACGTTTCTGAGTTAAAATTATTAGTTAGTTAAAGTTTTGATAATCTGAGTTAAAACTATTACCCTAAATATTACCCGATATTGCAGACGACATTATATGATGACAGAGTTCATGTGCGTTCTCGATGATACAATACGATTCGTAGTAGCAGTGAGTAATCGGGATATCCATAATCCATTTCGATGGTGTGACGGATGCTGTGAAATCATGTCGTTCAGTTTATCGCTCCTGTCTGCATTCATCAGTTCCTTATTTGCGTAATTGTTGATTGATCTGATCCAGCATGGATGCCGAATTCTTAGAAAGATAATACACCGTATTGACAAGTGACAGTCCATTTTCTATCAAAATCAGATTTTTTTTTATAACGATGTCTTTTTCTATGTTTCTGCTTCTGACAAGGGATTTTATGACACATGTAATTTGAATACTTAAAGAAATGTTGTTTGTTGTTTCTCATCCCACTTGGCTGGCCAAGCCCACGAGCCCATACGTACTCATGATTGAAGGAAGCAGCTTCTGTAAGGAAAAGGAAGCAGCTTCTGTTGTAATGGAGCACCAGTACGTAGAAGTCTGACTTTTGCTCCGTGACGCTCTTACAGTCATAGGAGACCGGGAACTACGGCTTAAAGTGGATTCCGAACCACTACAGACATCCATTGGACCACCGGGATTCGAACCCGAAACCTGTGGCACCGAGAGCCAGAGCGCTAGACACTCGGCCATTCAGGTCCCAAAATTTGTGAATGCCAACGGCACGCGGTGTTCCCAGATAGTCACCCACTCAAGTACTGACCGCGCCCGATGATGCTTGACTTCGGTGATCGAACGAGAACCGGTATATTCAGCATGGTATGGCCGTTGGCCACTTAAAGAAATACTAATCACATATGCTTTAATGACCTGTAAATTTCCAAGCTTTAGATACTTACTTTCTAATGTTGAATCTTGCAATAAAGCTGCATATATTTCTTGAAAAGTTTCATTGGATACCTCTTAGTCTTAATTTTATTTTACTTGTAGTCTGAAACTTTGGTGAATATTAAGCTGGTTCAAAAATAACTTTTAATTGACATCATTAACTTTTAAATTGATTTTGCAAATAATTTATGATTTTAGGACTTTACCTAGAGAGCAGCATGGGATAATTTTATAAGAAATAAATCCCCTAAAGAATTTTCGTTGATTTAATATTTTTATAATAAATCAATGAAATTTCTTTAGGGGATTTATGTGTCTTTCTGCATTCATAAATTAATTACATCTTGTTATTATATTTATATCTTCAGATATAATTTACGTTGCCCAGCAACAGAAATTTAGAAGTCTTAGAGGTTCCTGTCTTTTCTGCCTTGTCTTAAACTTTATTCTTTCTAAATTTGATCTCGATAGATCTAGGAATAAAATTTTGTATTAAGTCCATAAAAGGCCCTCAACGCATCAGCTGGCACCTCTACATATTCGTTCTTCGCACGGAAGGAAAGAATTTTCATTACTAAAAAGTCATTTATGGAAACGCTAATGTACGAAAAACTAAGGTAGAAATGGCAAATTAAGCCATTTATGGGTCAGCAGCTAAGTACACCCTTCAGGTGGCACGTCTAATCTACAGCGCTTACGTATTTGATTTTTTGAAAATGGTTAATATATTTAATGAAGTTTTTACAAAGTGCGTTTGTAAGGCTTTGTATAACTAATGTGAAACTTATAACATTTTGGGATATTTTTGCTCCCGAATTTTAATCTTCTTTAAAATCCTCCATGCTAGTCGAAAAAGAAAATTAAAAATGCCATTGGACTTGACATTAGGATCTATGAAAATCAGGAGGCATCAGGATCTAAACGCATTCGAACACTCTTATTAAATTGAAGGAATTAGAGGAAGATATCGGAGATAAGAGGACAATCCCCAAGTTTTACTTGCGATATATAGCCTCTGGCCAAGTGGCTTTACTTTGGTCATAGTCTATGTACGCTCCAAATTTGAGAGGTCCAGGTTGAAAATTGTGAATTAGTATATTGGGGGGAAACAGACAGATCTTAAATTTATATATAAGATTGTTTGTATTTTCTAATATTTATCCAAATATTATTTGGCAAATGTAAAAATAAAGAGATATTTATGTTGGAGTTGGTGTACTTTTTTTTATTATTTAACCATTACATTTCGGAAAGGTGTGTAGCTGAAAATAATCTTTAACTTCAACTTTAACTTTATGAATGAAATAAGCATGTGTTGCATTATTTTAATTTGTGTACAAATTGCACCTCTACAACGAATCGTAAAATACTCTGAAGTAGTGTTTTAGAAGAACACTATCTTATTTACGACATTCATGAGTTTTAACGCCCACTATTATTTTATGCATCCTGACAAGCTAATAACAAACACTTACCACTACATTTAAAACAAAAAAACAAAGCCACAACCAACGAAAGGGCATTGCTTTTGCTTTTTGTGATGCTAAACCAAAGATACGACGGATGCACTCAAGTGGGCTTCTGACTGAATCATCCGATTCATGGCGTACTATTAATCAAAAGGGGAGACCTTAATTATTAGAGAGAAAGAGAGACATGCGCAGAACAAGGGACAAGGGAGGTAATCTTCAAGTTTTAAAGCAATCTGTTTTACTTAGGCCATGGCCTATGTACATTCCAAATTTGAAAGCTTCAGCTGCTGCTGCTAGTTGAAAATTGTGAATTAGTATGTGGGGGAAAAAACAGATTTTCAAATTGTATTGTTTGTATTCTTTAATATTTATCTAAATATTAAAAAATACAAACAATCTGTTTGGCAAATGTAAAAATAAAGATATATTTATATTGGTGATTGATGTGCTTCTCTTCATTAATTATCCCTTACTTTTCGGAATTAAAAATGTGTAAGAGATAATTAATGAACAATAGAAAACGAGTTAAGCGGAAGTTAAAGCTTATTTTTAGCTTTATATATATGAATATAATGAGCATTTGTTGCATTATTTTAATTTATGTAGAAATTGAGCATCAACAACGAATTATAAAACGTGTTAAAGTAGTGTTATAGAAAAATACACTCTATCTTATTCACGGCAGTCATGGGTTTTAACGCCCACTATTATTTTATGCACGCTGACAACCCAATAACAAACACTTACCACTACATCTAAAACAAAAACAAAGCGAAAGGGCATTGCTTTTGCTTTTTGCGATGCTAAACCAAAGATACGACGGATGCACTCAAGTGGGCTTCTGACAGAATCATCCGATTCATGGCGCACTATTAATCAAAAGGGGAGACCTTAATTATTAGAGAGAAAGAGAGAGACATGCGTAGAACAGAGGACAAGGCATGGCCTAGAAAGACAGATTAGCTCAGAGACCCCTGTGACGTGAATCCGGCCGTTTTCGTGACACTTAAATATTGTTTCTCCTTTGTTTCAGATGGGGGAAGGGTAGCTGCTTGGCAAATAGTCCGGCCTTGACGGCATAACAAGTACTCTCTGGATTATTTCAAGTGATAAGAGAGCAATGCTTTGAGCAAAAGAAACACAATAAGATACATAAATAAGATAATAATTATACTATTACATATACAATAAGAAATACTATTATTGATAATAAGTGAAAACAACTAAAGATTGGATTGTTTATTATCTTACATGGCGATGTAAAATTTCAATGAATTTCTTAAGTTAATGGTATCTTATTATATATATTTTAAATAATTAACTATGTGCATATCTACTGAGGAAAAATGACTTAATAAGGTATATATTGAAAGAAGTAACTTATCCAAGATGCATTTTTATGTTGTGAAGAAATATACAATCAGGTAAGTTGCATTTTGTGTGTATATTTTAAAAGCTTAAATTATGGTTCATGTTTTTTATTTTTTCTGATTTTCAGGAAATACAACTAAATTTAATAATATTTAAATAACGATAGATTAAAGGAATGTAAATTATTACAATTTTAGCTGCTAACTAGTATCAAAAATGTTTCTTACATTTGTTTGAAAAATTCCTTTACAAATGATTATCAGTTTTCTAAGTTGTTTCTCGTGGTGATTTCATTTTATCATAATTTTTTAATTTTAATAAAATAATGCATTAGAATAAAAAAATAAATCTTTATATTAAAATATTTCAATATATCTATAGAGTAATCATTGAAATACTACAAAAAGTATATATTTTAATAGAAACTGAAATATTAATGAAAAAAATCAAAATGATATGCATTGAAAATTTATTTTTTAATGTTTAGCTTTTTATTTGGTTTATTTATGGTAGTAGGAGTCTGTTCTATTATTTGTTTATGCTTTTTAGAAATTTTTTACCAGACATTTGAACATTTCTCTGTGCACTAATCCAGAATCATCTTTTAAACAACATGCACATCAATAGTTCTTTAAATCTTATTAAAAAATACATATAGATAGCTTTAAGAACTGAAGATAAGTTTATAACAGACACAGACCAAATAATGTTACATTTTTCCATAAAATGAAAATAATTGTAATACTACTTCCAAAAGGAAAATATTGTATAAATAGTTTTGATAACAATTGTATGGAAAAAAAATTCTGTAATTGTTTTATTCTTCCTAAATTTAAATAGTTTAAGGAAAATAAAGGTCTTATTTTCTTTAAACTTATAAAGGTCTTTATTTTTAATAATCTCATCAGTTAAAATTCCAAAGAACAATAACAATAATAAACGTTTAACTTTATGAAAAAGTATTGAAACCTAATACTGTAAGAATGATGACTATGAGTTTGCTTATTTGCTGGAAAATATATAAACATAATTATAAATATTATTGAAGTAAACATAAAGCTGTAATAACTGTTAATAATTCATTTTTTTCTTGAACAACATTTTTTTATAAATTAAAATTTATTATTTAATTATATAAAAAGAAAAAAAATTAAAGAAAACATATTTCTTTATCGATATATATTGAAGCCTAAATTAAAAGAACGTTGAGTATATGACTTAAAGTGTAACCATAATTATATCCATTTCTGACATAACAATAAAATTATAAATGCTTTCAAAATTTTAATATTTTTTCTTTTAGTCATCAAATGAACAAAATTTCATAATAAATCAAAATTTCTCATTTAATTATATAAAAATATAAAAAAAAACACTTTATTTAAAAACAGCTTTAGGAATTTTAGTTATTTTAAATTAGTTCGTTTATTATAACCGCTTTTCAAAAGTAGCCTTATTTAGAATAGCAGGTTATTATTATTAACAGCAAAATATTATTAGCAATATATTGCCATTATTAAGTTCTGGGATTGAATCTTAATATAACTTGTAGTTGACTAAGTTGTCATAACAATTGAAACGCATTATTCGCCTAGATTGATAGTTATTCTTTTGTAGCATGAAGTTAATATTATACGTAATAACGTGAAGTTAATAATATTATACGTAATAACGTTAAGGTAAAAATTTTGAAAACTTGTTTTAAATTCCTTTACAAAATATGGCCTTTAATGTATGCAAAAGGAAAGAATTTTACAAAATAGAATTCTTGAAGTTTTTTATAGCAATAGGATCAATATTTTACATTTGTAATGAACACAATCCATTGTTTGAACATGGAAATTAATAAAGGAATTTTAACATGTTTAGAAAAATTATTGATAGATTAAAACTTTCGTAAAAATTAGAATATATTACATACTTTTATAAGAAGCAGACGAAATAAAAGATTAGAAAATCACTAAATCAATTCCAATTTTGTTTCTAATTGCGAATAATTATTTACAAAATCTACAAATATCTTTATAAATACTCTAAGTAATGCAGGGGACAGAAATAATATGATGTAATATAAATGTGGTAATTTTCCCCCATTTTAAATTTTAACATAATTTTTTTAAAAGTTATCACTTAACTTTAAATAGGAACGAGAGTCACATGTGATCAAATAACAAACTTCAAATCAGCTATCATTATAATTCTAAGAAAAGAAAAATTTATTGTTATGTAAAGAAAAAATTCAAGTGCTAAAATTGCACATTTGATCTAAATAATAAAAATAAACATTAATCTCATATATACAAATCTGTACAAGACAGCATTTTCGCTTTCTTCAGCTTTAGCGTTGACCATTATCGACCAATTAGATTCATCCCTGATATCTCCACATTTACTGTAGATTTGCTTGCTGCTCTCTCCATTTGGTGTCAATTCTGGTCTGATTGAATAGTTTTTTTTTCTTAGGTGGCATTGCAAATTTAATAATAAAACTAATGTGAAGTTCAACGAACTATTTTACCTTATAAATAATTTCTTTCTCCCTCATGCTATATCCCCCTTCCTAAATACATCCCTATGGGTATTAAATTTCAAAATTCCGGAGACAGGTGAATAGAGAATTTCAATAAGAATAAGAACTTTGAAAACTATTTTACCAATGGCCAACAAATCCTTATCTTTTTGGGATAATAATTAAAGAATAACGGAAATCTGCTATTACATTTCTTTTTGTAAATCATAAAAATTTTTCTGAAAACAAAATTAAAAATAACAAAAGGTTCTCTATAATGTTTTAAAAAGTATCAAAGCTAAATCAAATATGGTGACTTCAAAAGAGTTGACAATATACTTTAGGTTGTAAAATTGATGACTTCTTCGGGCCGTATATGAGGTCTAGGATTAAACCGGAATATTTTTATAAGTAAAATGGCAATGCATATTTTTATTTATTAAATAATATTTTAGGGGGTTGCAATTCATCGGCTATTATAGTTTATTTATTTTACAACTGCTATTTATGAATGAAATGTGAAAAACAAAAGTGAAAAACTAAATTCAACCATGACAAATTCGCCAACCTCGAAAAATCACCATAATGGAATAAAACCTAATTCATCACAAATTGGTAATTTCTTAATAAATATTAATCTAATTTCGAAATAATTTTTTAATTGAACTACGATTTGAACTAGTAGTATCCATGCCAATTTTGATGTAAATTGAGGCTGTGCATAGGCGTGGGGACACACTGCAGGCTAACTTTGAAATATATATATATATATATATATATATATGTAAATAACCTAAACCTAAGTATAATATTTCTTTGTTAGGCCATGATGTCGTGTGTCAAAGACCATTGTATAGTCTACGGTGTTCACAATGTATTTATTCCATATAATTCGTAAAATAATTATATTTCTAATGAATTAATCAATGAGAATTTATTGAAATTTCCGAAGTTCGAACAAAAGCGTAAATCCCAAAATTAATTATTTTTTGTTTGGAAATCATTTATTAACTTTTATCAGCAACGGAATGCAATAACTCTTCATGACTTTTTAATCAACAACTCGTGTCGACGATGCGTCATTCTTTCTTACAAGGAAGCTTTGGTAGAGGTATTTCCCTTTTTGCAAATCGCATGACCTCCTCTTGCGCAATTGTCTGACGAAATAACACTTTCACTCAGCGTAAATAAGTTCGTTTTATATTTCTTTGTAGTACAGTGAACTTATTTTTAATTCAAGCGTCATTTTACAATGTTACTTTAAAGTGACCTTCAATTTTATTTTCTCAAAAATAATGCTATGACAACAATGCGCTTCTCATAAAATATTTATTAGTTTTCTTAAATGAAACTGCTTTTGCGATCAGTGGAAATTTACGTACTACTTCTGGCTTTGAAAACCTTGTAATAATTCGTAAAATTATTAGAAATACATTTTTATATCGCAAAATGAAATTGAAAAAGCAAACGCATGAAAACTCTATAAAATGTTTTGGATCATTATTACATCATTGCGACCTGATGGACAATTGGCCTGGCGGTGGCATTGTTGTTTGTGTTTGTGGTTGAGACTCCACATTAAACACTAGGCTTCGACCTAATTAACCTTAAGTGTGCAAAAAATGACCGTGGAGCGACAAACCAAACTAAAGAAATTGTAGTTTCAAAGTAAATATTTTTTTAGTTATGATGAATATTTTAGTTATGAATGAAACAAAAAATTGGTTCAAAATATATTCAGCATTAATTTTTAATTCTAAATAAATAAATATTTTTCATGTAATTATATGATAATTGGTGAGAATTAGACATTGAAATGAGTCTCAGGCCGCCATTGATGACTTGTACCAATACAAATAAATAGATAAATTGATAATCTAAAATATTTTTTATATTTTTAAGGATGTAATTTAATTAGCTTTTTTACAACAGCTGTAACAAATTTTTCTTAACATTCATCGGAAGAGGAAAGATATGAAAAATATAAAATTTCACATAATTATAAGTTAATGCACTGATTACTGAGCAAATTTTGAACAATAATGCTATGACTAATTGGGTTTGAAAAATGCAAACATTAATTAAGAAATTTTTTAATTAATTCCAAATATATAAATATTTTTTCTGAACGAATTTTAACAATTTTAGTATACAAATAATAATACTTTAATAATATTACAAATCATTAAGCTTTAATAATAATATGAATAATAAAAACTTAAATAATACTTTAATACATAAATTTTTGTATTTCATCCGTAGCACATATAAGAAAAAAACTATTAGTGAAAAAAAATTGTAATTGTTTATGACTTTTTACGAATTATGAATTCGATGGCTATTACGACAGCATATGGGAGAATTTGGGATAAATAGTATGAATATATGGTGAGAAGTTTCTGAATTGTTTCACATATAATAGACTATGGGGCAGTTAATCCGAAAATCGCTTTAAAAAAAATACTATTTTCTTTCCCTCTTTAATGTATTTTTAAGCGAAACATGGAGGTCTTGATGCATGAATAGATGGTAAGAAGAGGAAAAAACTATAAATGCTATTCTGATTATAATAATCACAATAAAAGAAAACCGCCAAGTTTAGTAAGCAATTCTTAATTAAAAAGTCAAATTTTAATCCATATGTATGAACATTGTCTATTTCCTCAACAGAACTTGAATTCTGAACGATAATTGAAATTAGCTTCCTTACACACTATTAGACCTCAGACGACAGTTTCGAAAGGAATAAAAATATAAATATTAATAAATAAAATTTTATTAATATTACTAATCAGTTGGGTTTAATAAATATACTAATAATTATTTAATCAGACAAAATGTATCTCAAAATCATCTTTTCCACTCCCTAAATTGTGTCCTATCAAATGTTACCAACTTTGTTCAGTCCAAACTGTTACATTTTATTTCTGCGCATTTTAGGGCGTATCATATCATAAATTTCATTAAAATATGTTAAATTGTTATTTTTATAATTGTTATTTTTTGTCATATTTTACTATACACGAATTTTTACTATTTTAAACTCACAAACATATAAAAAATATCATCAAAGTTTATGAACAAAACTTTGAATTGTTTTTATCAATCTTTACAATATTAATAATAATAATCTTTGCTAAAATAAGTATTAATACAATTTTTAATAATAATCAACTGAATATAATATAATAAATATCATATAATCTTCACTTAAATTCTACACATTAGTAACTTAATTTATCGTTAAATGATAGGTTCATTGTAAATTGAAACAAGGAATTTTAGAGTATTCAGAAGTTCAGAGTCCACAATGAATTAAAAATTTGATGCAGAATATGTAACCTAATATTGATTAATTAGATTAGCAACAGACCCTACATATAAATTTTCTAGAACAAAAAGACTGAAATTCAGTGGTAATTTAAAGGATTTTAAATCAATGACTATGAATACTTGAAGGAATATTTTATGATTTTATGATAAATTTTTAAAAAAAAAACTAAAAGCAAACTAATGAAATTGTCTGTACCCATTTTTTACTTAAACCCATGAGTGAGGAACTTTTCTGGAAACAAGTAATATAAAAAAAATTTTTGACATTAATTCCTACTTTTTTTTCACTATATTGCAGAAAGTCCTTTATAAATAATTTTCATTCCTTTTTTTTAAGTTTATCTGGCGCCATCTATTGGTAGATATATGCAACTTAAATCTAAAAAAAACTATAATTAATTAATTAAATTTAATTACTGAATTAATATTTGAAAAAAACTGTATTAACATCATATGTCATCGACTACAAGTTTAAAAAATGTATTTGAACTTGAGCGGATGAATAAAAAGTATTTTATTAACGATTGAAAATTTGAACAAGATATATATCGGGAGAGTGTGAGCTAATAGAAGGAATTGAAAAAAGAAATATTTCAGTGTCCGATTGATTATAGATAAATGGAAAAATTATTTATAGCTGTATATTATCGATTTCTAAGTGACAAATATCAAAAATATTCTCCATTCTACTTGTACAGTACTTCCTAAAACCTTTACATAAGAGAATTTTCTTATTTTCATTAGTTCTTACAATTGTGATTTGAAGTTCACTGCTTAAAGCAGGTCAAGGTTTTTTCTTTTTTTTTTTTTGTTACTAAAATACATTACTTTTGACAAAAGGAGTGATTTTCTGAAAAACTTTTCTTCTTTTAAAACAGAATTAATGTCTTCAATTTAAATCCATCACCATGGGAAGTACGCATTTTCAACTCTCCAATTCACGTGGCGAAACTAACGAAACTGCGTGATATTTGATTCGGTCCCGCTGTGAGAGAGATATGACAATCATTCATAATACTTTTTTATGTCGTAAATTAGCAACCGGACATATCTGAATTCTTAGATCAGGGGTGACCAACTCACTGAATATTTTTCGGGCCCGTGAGATTTATCACACTTTTTCAAAATATATTTATTTTATAACGGCCAAATAGTGAAAACCAATGTATTAAAAATACATTATTGTGCATCCATATATTAAAAAAATTAACTGTCTAAATTATGAGAGATGATGAAATTATGAGAAAAATTTAAATTAATTTTTAATGATTTCATTTATATTTATATATTTTTCATATTTCATTTTTAGTGTTGTATATTTCTTTATAATGTGCGTTTAGTATCTTTATTATTATATTATCTATGTTTACAAGTAAGAATAACAGTAAACACAAAAATAATAACTCATTATGTTGCAGTTTTTTACTCCAAAAAGATGTTTATAGTGGGTCTAAATCTAATATGGAGATATATAATTTTATATGCCCTTGTCTTAGATATTATTAATATGGTTATTTAACGATTGATATTAATCCAGAAACTGTTGAATTTTATAATAACATGTGAAATGAATAATAGGATAAGAATTAAAGAAACGTTAATTTAAATATTAATGAAAATACATGCAGTGTAAGTTCTAATAAAATAGGTACTCATGAATGGTTATGAGTTTGTTGTAATGAGCAAACTCTACTGTTCTTTGGATATAAGAATTTAAACATAAAAGAGTAATGACATAGTGTACGCAATATGGATTGATGCAATTTGATATATAGCTAATGATAAAATAAAGAATTTCTGATCATCAATTGATATAACAATCTTCTATCATCCATAATTGAAGTAAAACAAAGAGAGTGAAGAAATAAAATTCATGAAAAACCATTTGCTTGCATGGTACTTTGCGTCCATGTATGATAATTGAATTTTATGTGATGCTTAAATTTTGTAAGATATTGTATGCTATTTCTTTTATCGGATTTGATGCAGGCTTCAAGTTTGAATGTTAACGTTAAGAAAAAATAATAATAGTGTTAACTGTTTTAGTCCATTTGAATTTTCAAACTCTTGTTGATTTTTTAAAACAATATAGTGTGTAGTTTATAATAATATATATCTCGCTCTATTGCTCTAATTATGGATATCAAGATGGATATGGATATGATGAATATGGATATTATCATATATAATTATGGATATGTGAACGCTTATGATGTTTTGGAAATTAAGATGTTTTTGGAATTAAAAGTCATCATAAGGAGATTTGGAAACTAAAAGAACCACTTTTTTTTATTTCTTATTAAAATGTTGATTGCTCAAACAAAAATTAAAATCCTTGACATTGATTCCGCTGAATTAAATTTTCTATAGCCTTCCGAAACTGTCTACAATAAGCAATTAAAGATAGAAGTTATTGCTTATTATAGACAGCTGTCACGTTCAGTACAGACAGTTTTGCAAAGCTTCAGACTTCCGCAAGCGTCGCGACCATTTCCAGAGATGTTGCAATGTAAGCAAGTTGTCGCAGAAAATAAAATTGGATTGCACTGTAAATAAAGTAAAGAAATAGGAATTGTAATATTATGGAGATATATGGAAAATATAATACAATTTGGTCGTAATAAAAATATGACAATGTAAAGCTTAATGCATTTAATTAATTTATAAAGTTGGGCATTTGATTATCTTTTTACTGGCAATTACAAGGAAGATGTAACAGATTCAGCATTATAAATGTGCAATATGAAAGATCTGTCAGAGTATAAGCCTTTAAACAGAAAGGCATGAAGATATAATAATAATAATAATAAAAAAAAATTTTAACTTGTGACGTAGGATTTATGTATCGCGTTTTTAAGAAATTGGGAAAATTCTACTCAGGTAATTATGTTGTACTGGCACTCTTTGCCACAGGTTTGGGGTTAGAATTCCGACTGGGCCATGAATTTTTGTAGTGATTAAGAATCCACTTTGAACCATAGGTTCCAGTATAATATGACTGTAGAGCTTTGAGAGTAGGGCTGACAACCCTAACCCGCATGAACCTAGTGAGCAGCTATCAATGAATTAATCCTTGGTTTATTTTTGGTCAGTAATATTCTTAAATCTCTGGGGTTCGGTTTCGGGTTCGGATCTTGGTGGTATCATTGATTTTTGTAGTTGGTTCGGAATCCACTTTAAACCCTAAGTCCCTGTCTAATATGGCTGTAGAGCTTTGACCATAGGGCTGACAATCCTATCCTGTAAAAATAAAACATCTCAAATCTCGAAATCTACCAGTGGACACACGGCCTTGACCGACCATGGGCTGTTGCTCAAATGAAGAAGAATTATGTTGTACATACGAAAATCACAGCATCAAGCGAATTTCCTAATTTTTCAGAACAGTAATTGTGCCACAAGATACTGAAGGAATATAATAAAATACATTAAATAATATCATCATTGCCTTCAAGTAGATCTGATAATCTACTTGAAGGCAACTCATCTAAAACCTGGTTTAACTTTATTTTAAACATCCCTGATCAGCCCAGGTTTAAAGCTGTTGCCCTTTTCAGACTCCTGGAGGGCCATGATTGTATGGCCAATCATCTTTTTCGTATGAAAATATTTGCAAGCCCAAAATGCATGCTCTGCAGTCTTGGAGAGGACATGGATTCATCTCACCTTCCTGTCTGCCCTGCACTTGTTTCCTCTACTGTGTATGGTCGTTACTGGGAGGCTAGGACCCTTATGGGCTAAACGTGTCACTATGTGATTTCTTTCGATTCTCGTTGTTGTTTTCATGTTCTTTGTGTTCTTTTTCTTTTTTATTTTATTACTTATTGTAGCCTGCCATTGGAAATAAAAAAAAAATATCATTCAGACAGAGATCGAAGCGTATGGCCCTATTCAAGCCTTCTAATTGCTTGCATAGCCACTAATGCATGCGACTACAAGTCAGACAATCAATTATTGTTGATCTGTAGAATTTCCTTATATTTAGTGATAAGGAAATTGCAAAAAACATAATAATCAGTTGAAATCATAATATTGAATTCAAATTATAATCAGTTTATAGCTATTTATCATAGTCATGTGTTCTTATCAAAAAGTAAATAATAATTACAATTTTGAAAAAGAGATAACAATAATAATCTTGAAACACACTGAGTAAAAACTTAAAACTTTTACAATTCATGAATAGTTTATTGCAGTTTTAAACTCATTATAATGAAGAATGATTTTTAAAGATGCCAATTTTAGGGTTGCCTTTCCAATTTTGTTTTATTTTCTTTAAATGAAGATTTCTTTTATATTTAAAATATTTGTTGAAATCTTTACAGCTTCCTCAATCATACCATAAACTTTCTAAAAGCACGGATTTATAAACGTGACGAAATTATAATAATATTTTAGAATTCTGTGTGCATTTTAACATCCTAATTTAATTAATTTAATATTTCATTGGTATGATAGAGGCTGGGAGGTACAAATTGCCCCAAATTGAATCGGTCTTTCTGACAATATTGAAAAAGATATTAAGACCGTTGGAGGACAATGAATTCACACATGTCATCCTCAATTAAGATTCCCTTAGATGTCTAATAACCAGAAAAATAACCTCTCATCCTACAATCAAGAATGTAGATGGGAATATCCACACGGACCCATATATCTGTTTGTACCACTTATGAATAGCTGACAATAATTTATTACTGTGCCCCTTATTACGTATAGTTATCTGAGAGTTACCCATCCAACGTCGCCATTTTTTGGACAGGCTCGTCGTGCAGCATGATTGGACTTTAATAGAGAAGTGACAGTTCGTCTTCAGCGACAAATTGTGATTCCTTTTGGATCCTTATGACAACCATGGTCTTGCAGTAAAGTGTTATTACTAGACACGGTTTAGAACGGGTAAAACGCATCTAAATTTTGTGATTGTTTCATGTATCGTTGCATACGATTATCTAATCCCCTCTCATAAAGTTCCACAACATTATAACACCCTTCTTTTCTTCTTCTCAGAAAAACCATAAAAGAAGAAAAACTCTTCAAACTCTTCTCAGAAAAACAATAAAACTTATTTTTCTAAAATTTTTAGAGTAGTAATATTCCAACAAGTAGATTAATGTGTATGCATTGTAAAATATATTCTCAGTCAGTCTCTCAATATATTCTCAGAAAATCTAGTTTTAAATTAGAGAAAATTAGACAAAGTATATAGCTTTAAAATTTTTCATAAAGTTTAAAGAAGAAAATCACTTTTAGAAAATTATACTAATAATTGTAGTACAAAAATACATACATAATCTATCACTATTCTAAACTTAATTCTGTAAATAATTATTAAAAATTATTCATGTCTTTCTGTCAGTCATCATTTCGTTTTTACACAAGGTGTAATTTGTAACAAAAATAAAGCAAAAAGAAAAGTTTTGAAAAGAGATGACATCAATTAAATAGTAAAAAATAACTTCCTTGTGTTACTTTAAGTTCAAATAGTAACCTTCCTGCTTTTTAATATAGATATATATGTATGTATAATGCAATATGACTATTTAAATAAAAAGTTATACGACGCATAATTTCTAGAAGAAGACCTTGAATAAAAATGGCAGTCAATCAGTTATTGTGAAAGCTAGCAACCCTCTGTTGATGAATCTTTTCCCTTTTTTATAAGTATTTTACTCCAAAAATAGTGTTAATTCTTGAAATTTTATAAGTGCACTTTTGTTTCGATATTTTATGCAAAGGCTATTAAATACACACATATGAAATTATTGTATCTTGCAAAGAAATATTTCTGATAATTTCATAAGAAACAATTGGTAATTTTGTTTTATCTTTAGCCTTTTATGATATGATTACGAAATTATTCATTTTATTGCTGAAGAAATTTTTTGTCATATAGCAGATTCTTTAATTTTGAAAATGTTTAATTATATTTTAAAGAAGGTAAGAGTATTTCAAGTCAATAAAAATTAAAAGCAGAAAGAAGCACTGCTTCATAGAATATTGTTGTTGTTGTATACCTCATGGGAGGAGGGATGAGGGGGAAGATTTTGTTGATGGAACACCCGTAGGTAGAAGTCTGACTTTTGCTCCGTGTTGCTGAAAAAGGAGGGCAGTACCTTCCGAAAGAATTTTTTTATTCAAACCAATAAAAATCACCGTTTGACAGAATGTTGTTGTTGTCGGCGTATACCTCGTGGAAGGAGAGAAGAGGGGGCAGCTTTTGTTGTTGATGAAGCACCCGTAAGTAGATGTCTGATTAGTCTCCTTTTTACTGAAGAAGGAGGGCAGTACCTTCAGGAAAGACTTTTTTATTCAAACCAATGAAAATCACTGTTTGACAGAATGTTGTTGTTGTCGTCGTATCCCTCATGGATGGAGGAAAAAAGGCAGCTTGCAGCAGAGGCAGCTGTTGTGATGAAGCATCCGTAGATAGAAGTCTGATTTGACTCAACGTCACAGAAAAAGAAGAGCAGTGCCTTCTGGGAGGACATCTAGGGGAAACTACTCCGCATTTGCTCATCGTATGGGAGAAAACCCGGAAAACTCACGCCTGATAGTCCAACTAATGAGGCGAGATGCTGAATATCACAAACGCCATAGAGTTTCCTCGTTTTTTGAAACAACGTCTATACAACAAAGCCGAAAGTGGATTGAACCTCAGCCCTAATGTTCAACAGTGGGGCTTGCTATCACTGAGCCAAGCAGTTGGGCATTTGACAAAATAAACTAATGTATAAGCAATAATCAATGGTACAAAATCTATACAAAAGAAATAGTGTGTAAATTGTGATGCCTGAAAAATTCAAATACTATTATATTTTTTAAATTATTGTAAGGTCATTAAAAGAAGTAAAAAAGGCTCTTTTGATACAAATGTACAAGTTGATAATATGCGAAATTTTATTATATCTTGTTTTCACAATATATGTGATGGCAACTAATAAAATACGTAATCACACGAATGTTTGAATTGTTTTATTAAAAAAAATACTTTTACACATTTTTTGTTATGATTCCAGTACTTTTTAAGAAATTTTTACTATGATTTGACACATAAGAATGTTGGTCATAATTTCAGTAATGTATTTTATTTTTAATTCTTTTTGAGTGATCGTGTCATTTTTTATTTTTTTCTTTAAATTATTTTCTATCTTTGCTGATACCTCGAAAAAGAATAAATATATTATTAAACTATTTGTTCCTTTTCATTTATATAAACTATTTGTTTATTTTCAATATGAAATCCAAAGAAAAGGCTATGAAAAACCAAAAATGTTAAATAAATGTTCAATAAATTGGTGTAAATCTTCCAGTATAAAATTTAGTAATTCCAGTATTTAATTTGAACTACAAAAGCTTTAAATTAACAGGAATAAAGTATATTGAAAGATTCCATTTTAAAATGCCGATCTAATCTAAAAAACAATTAAATATAAAATAATATTTCGATATTTAAATAAATATTTCAACATCCAGAAAACTAAATATTAAATGAAGGGATATATTTCTGTTAACATACGGGTCTGTAGAAGATTTCTCTTTTTTTTTTTTAATTCATCATATCTGTGTCTTGTTGAAACGTACATTACAGAGACCTACTCATGAGAAAATGTCATAAAAAGGCAACATATCGGAAAAAAATGTGATTAAAGTATCACGCAATCCTCAAATAATTCAATGTTTGCTTTTTCTGATAGCTAGTATTTTTTTTTTTTTTTTTTACTTAATAAAAAAATACAGATCTTTAATATATAAATACATAAACGTATTTATCTCTATTTCAAATATTGTTTTCATAATGTCTAGCACAATCGATAATTGTAATATATAGGTTATATACGTAATTTATTTAGAAAATGATTGACAAATTTTACATTCTTTTAATTCAGTGATACTTCTTTTTCTGAAACTTATTATAGTTAATTCTTGAAATGATAAATTGTTTTAAAAACATTATCAAAAATGTTTTTTTTTATTAATTATTACTTTTGTTTATAATTTAATTAGATTGATTTATATATAGTTAATAATTATAATTTAGTTAAATTAAACCAAACTCTAAATACATGCAGTATATTACATTCTTTATTTGGAAAATTAGAATGGCACAAAAGTACAAAGATCTTTAATTCCACAAAAATCAATTAGATATTAAGTGATTAATGTTTTCTATTACGTTGTATCAACTTTTTTTTTGCACGTTTCAGTAAAAATAACATCATTATATATATTTTTTTTTCGATAATTATAAGCAATAAGTTCAATTTGTAAAAATGAAATCTAAGTGGATAAAGATCAATCTACAAATAAAAAATGGCAACAATAATCTAAAAATTATTTTAAATATATAAAGAATTTTAAAGAATTGTTGTAACTTCATGATGTTTTTAGAATATATTTAATACCCTAATAAACTAAAATTTCTTCTGTAATTTTATGAAACATTTTTTTATTGTAATTTTTTGTAAACATAATTTTAAACTTTTAAAGATTATAAGTATAATTTTACTAACTATTTTACAAAATTCAAATTTCAAGGGTCTAAGTAATCTAGAATACTTTTGTAACTATTGTAAATACTACTTTTGTAAATTGATAATAAATAATTAAATTTAAACGCAAGCTTTTTATTTATTTTTATTGAGAAATTGTTAATAATTATTTATATTTAAATGTCCTTAAAACGACTACTATTTCAAATTTTATTATCATTTAAAAATTATAGCTTTAGAAAAGGGTTTAACGTAAAAATTATATTGCTATTAGCTTTAAAGCACAATTTATGAAAAGCAGCATTTTTCTAAATTTTCTGAAGTTTATTAGCTGTTTAAGAAATTTGATATTTATTTTGATAAAAATTTCAAATATAATTGTTTGTTTTCCTATAACAATTTAAATTGTTTGAATTGAATTGAAAAACCTTTCTAAAACTATTATGTGCAAATATATTTAATTTTCAAAGCGAATACTTATCTAAAGGAATTTCAAGAAATTTCTTCACGTCAATTTCGTTGCAACCCACCATACAATCTTCCCTTGCAATTTACCACGATTATTAACCACAAAATTTCACCCTCACCCACAAAATACCACAAAGATAGCATTGCTTTATGCCTTCTAGCTAATTATCCTTTTTTCTAGAAGTCAACACAATACGTCAAGACTTTTACGAGTTGATTGCTCTGAACCGAAAGCATCCGAGAAATGGGTCAAGGGCAGGACTTTTGGAAAAATCACAACAACTTTCCCCATACGTATGAGGAAAAAAAGTCGTGTATGTCCTGAAACGTGATCCCAGCCATTTTTTTAAAGCATGTCTTAAAGAAAATCTAAATAAAAAATATCTTGAGGCATGAAACAGCTTTTGTTTCTGTTTTCGTATTTAAAAATGTTTTCCTTACCTTCGTGATGTGATACAGGTGATGCGCATAGTAAATAACGTGAAATACATACATTGTATTAGAGGACTACAAACTTTGTTAATTTACAGAACTTTTATGAATATTAAAATATTTAATGGAGCTATTCTAGTAAAAATTAATTTTTTTCAAATATTAATTCATTAATTAAATTTAATTAATTAATTTTAGTTTCATATGGGAGAAAAAAATTTCTTTTATATAAGATATTTAGCAGAATATAAATTTAGGAATAAATACCGTCAGTGGCGAAGCGTGTAGATTGCTGGAAAAAAATTTCTTTTTCAGATTCTTTTTTTATTATGGGTTCCAGTAAAAAAAAATATTAAAGAAATATATACAAGAAAAATTAGCTGGGATTGATTATTTGAAAACAAAAAAAAATATTTAATTAATAAAACACGTAAAGCAAATATTCACCAAAATTTTTTTAATTATTTAAAGCATAGTAATATAGTGGAGTGGAATAGTACTTTAAGCAATAGTGGAACATTGGAAGGTTTATGTGGAATTCCAAGGTTTGAATAATGGCTCACAGATTGAAAAATTGTCCATTATTACAATAACAAATTCGTAAATCCTTTCGATTCAAAATTACAAATAAAAATATTTTTTTTTAACAGCAGTCTAATTATGAAAAGATCCTGTCACTGTAAAAAAAAACCCACTCTATCTCTGACCTACTAATTCAGATGAATACATAATTTATTAAAATGCAAGAAGTAAAAAGGAAATTAATTAAATTTAAGAAGTCATTTGAGACTTGTTATTTTCCATAACTTCATTTTTCATCATAAATAATATTTTAAAATTCTAAATTTTTATCAGTGACAAATTTTGCGTGTGAACTCCATGTTAATTTTTTTTTTTATCATAAATAAAATTTTAAAAAATTCAAGAGATTTTTTCTAAAAAATTTTTTATACAGTTTTCAGAACAACAGAAGGAATTTTTTTTCCTTTTATTTATATTATTTTTAGAGATTTTAACATAACGTTTAAATAGTCAGATATTTAGTATTCACCGCATGCCTTCCGGATATCCGTATTCATAGGCGGTATTTGCACTTATTCTCAAGTGAATTTTGTAAAATAATAATACTTTCATTGGGAATTAAAATAAGTTTAAATGTTAACAGTTTTAAAATTTTTCTGTAGAATAATATGTAAGGTCAGAATTGATGGATAAGTTATATATGTTTACGATTTAAATGTCGAAATTACATATAGTTTGAAGAATTTCTAGAAGAATTGAAAATATATTTGTGTGTGAAATATTTATAATGGTATGTGGTATTGGATTTAAGATTGCTGACTGAATTGTTGTTAAGTACGGTTGTTTGAATATTATTATAGGTAGTCATATAGTTCAGAATCAGAGGGCCTGAATGGCCGAGTGGCTAGCGCTCTGGCGCTCGGTACCACGGGTTCGAGTCCCGACGGTGCCATGGATGTTTTTAGTGGTTCGGAATCCAATTTAAACCGTAGGTCCCGGTCTAATATGATCGTAGAGCTTTGCGGGGGCATTGTTACTCCGCGTCAGTGCCTTATCTTCAAGTTACACGCGCCCCCTGGGTCATGCAAAGTGAGTAACGTCTGTGCAGCGCTTGCCTTAAAGCATCCATGACCAAGCTGTCTAAGTGTTTGCCAGCTGCATTAGAAAGAAAAAAAAATATTTCAGAATCATTAATATACACACAAAAAAAAACAATAATCATTCAATTCCTACTATTAGTTCATGCTCTCCCTATATATATATCTTGTTCAAATATTCAATCGTTAATAAAATACTTTTTATTCATCCACTCAAGTTCAAATACATTTTTTAAACTTGTAGTGGATGATATTTGGTGTTAATACAGTTTTTTTAAATATTAATTCATTAGCTAAATTTAATTAACTAATTTTAATTTTATATGGGAGAAAAAAAATTTCTCTTATATAAGATATTTAGCAGGATATAAATTTAGGAATAAATACCGTCAGTGGCGAAGCGTGTAGATCGCTGGAAAAAAATTTCTTTTTCAGATTCTTTTTTCATTCTGGGTTCTAGTCTGAGTCAAGGAGGGAGCAAAATGGAAAATGAAACATGTGAATAAATTAGTGAGAGAGATAGAAAGGGTGTATGGGAGAGAGAGAGAATTTTTTCTAACTTAAAAAAATGAATGAAAATTATTTATAACGAACTTTCTGTAATATAGTGAAAAAAAAGTAGGAATTGACTTACATTTTTTTTATATTACTTGTTTTACTAATCAAAACAATTTAGTACATCTTTCTACAAAAATTCTAATTATATATGAAAATTACGAGGAAAAAAATTATAAAGAAAACAGTTTTTTTTGTTAATATTTTTTTGAAGATCACATATTATTTACTTTTACTATCATCTTAAATAAAATTTATAGTTCTTGTTGTAATGAAAGATGTTTTAACTAAGCTATTGCATTAAAATTGTAGTAAAAATAATCTGTAACTTTTAAAATATTGTTTTTATCTTGGTTTTTATTAATTTAAACAAGCTTATTTTGGAAATAGTTTCAATCATTATTTAACAAATATAACAATTTCGTTTTTATAACATTTTTCTTTACATAATAACAATTTCAGTATGAACAAAAATAGCTGTCTAAAACAAAAAAAATAATTAATACTGAAACTAATTAACTAAAAGCTCTTATCAACTTTTTTATGTTTGAATACTGAGCTATAATTAATTCTGTAATATTATAATTTGGATTTTGGATTTTTTTTCTTAAATATTAACTTTTATTTTATAAATTTAAATACAATTACTTATAATTAGTCTGTAAGAAACGACGTAAAATCTTAATATTCTTGATTCCTTCAATAACATCGTACTTATGTAGTGGTATTTTGTTTTCTTGGTAAACTATAAAATCACAAGTCCGTATTACTGAATAACTTACAGACAACTTTCTGTTTATGTATGTCAGAAAGACTAATCACTAAAAACTCGCAATCTATTTCTGTAAGGAAAGAGAACATTTGATTATATTTGCAATGAATATGTGTAGCTAGTTTTTGTTGCAATTCAATAAAATCTTTTTTGTGTCAACTATATGTAATAATATTTTTAATATTTAAATCTTTTGTTTAAAAAAACCCTTTATTCATAAAATCCTAAAATAAAATAAACTGTACTAAATAATAATAAGTAGTACTTAAATAATAATAATTATACTTTTTCCTGCACACTGGCAAGAGCGCCCCCTTTAGCGTTCTAGAGAAATGGTCAATAGGCCTCGACACTCTCACCGGAGAGGAAGTACAGCGCAACCTTACGCTTCCACTGAGAAACGTTTAGTTCATAGTTGGTGTTAGTTGGCTTACAGACTCTTACCCGGAGAGGAAATGTATTTCGCGCATCCTGCGCGAAACTGAATGTCAAGTTTTCGGCTTAGAAGTGGAATACTTCCACGAATTTTTAATTATGTGTCTTAAAATGTGTTAAATATTGTATGCGCGTATGTGTGTGGTGTTTGCGCACGTTTAAATAAAGTTGTGAGTTCTACAACCTGGGCATCAAGTATCTCAACCCAATCACGACCAGTTAAAATATGGTTGCTCGGCCTGCACACTACGAAACTGAATATAAATCTCAATGCTAATAGAATAAACAAACTTTAGGGGAGGGTGACAGATATTGTTCGTTGTTCCGGGAGTTTTTTAAGTTAAGAGAAATCTTATAAGAGTGCTACTACTTCAAACTATTAATTTTTTATTAAAAAGTATTGTAAAGTTTATAGTTGAAGCCAATTAAATAGCAGTTGTCAACAAAAACATATTTATTTTTTTTATTTTATTGAAATAGAAATAAAAAAAAAATCTTTTAAAAAACCTTCAGTAGCCCACGTGTATTTTTATCATTTCCTTATGCCATAATTTCAACCTTTTTTGCAATTCCATTTCATTTTGTTGCTTATAAATAAACAAAAATTTTCATACTTCTGAGTAACAATGTTTCCATGAAAAAAAAACTGTTATCATTTGAAAATAAATGTGTGGGATGGAATGCAAACTTCTTAAGTGAAGGGCATTCAGTTTGAATGTTTTGACTACTCTGAGTGTTGTGACGGGCTATTCAATCTTAGAGATAATTCGTAACCTTAAAATGACCGTGCGTGGAGAGTTAAATCGGACTGTTCAGATTTACTGTTAAAATGCGCAGTTAACACAAATTCATTCGTCTTGCATTGCATTGTGACTTCAATAAAGATTTATTCATTTTCAATGAAGAAAAGTTGTAGAAGATTTAAAAGATAATGATAAAAACAGGAAAATATATGGATTTAAATTTATTATTTGTATAAAATTAAATATACTCAGAATTTAATTTAAATTAAATTATTTAGTATTTGTTATTCCATTCTCATGGCGAGGCTTAACTTATGTATTGTATTTTAAAATCACTTTGATAGTTTTTTATTTAGGGGCATTTATTTGTTAAATTTCTAAGTTGTTATATTTAATAAATATCTAAATAAACTTAGAGCAACATTTTATAAAAATCAGGGATACCCCTGTAATCAATGAGAGTGAAATATTATTAATTAAAGAAAATAGTGTACAATTTTATAAAACAAAAACACTGAAACAGAAAAATGTATAATTGTTGTATTTAAACTGGTAAAAAGACGATATTTCAAGAAAATGGTAATTTTGTATTAAAATATTATCATTAGTTCTTGTAAAATATGCATATTATTTATGTAATTATATTTATTAAATATGCATTTTAATTTTTAAATTATAAATAACCACGGTATTTTATTAACATTTTAAATTTTTTTTTTGTATTCATTTTTTCAAATGTGTTGCAAATACAGCAAAAAACGAGAAAATTTGATTTTTTTTAAGAATGTTATTTATAATCACACCAATCAGGATACTTGGCGATTATCTATATATCTTAAGTATAGATAATTACCTTTAGAAGTCAACTGATACATAAAACATTAAAAAAAGAATACATTTTTGTCCTTTTCCATTATTTGAAAAATCTGCATGTTGTTCAAATCAACTATTTTTATTCAAATTGTTATATTTAGGCTCTCCTCTTACAATTAATAATTTATTATGGATAAATTATTTCTCTCTTATTAATATAAACAATCTAATATGGCTTTATTGGTTTCAGAACTCGAGTGAAAACACAAATTTCGATATGAAGAACATAGAACTTTAATTTTTAAGACTCAACGGAGGGACACATTTGTTGATGAAATTTTTACAATAAAATAAATGTAATGTGATGTTCCTGCATGACATCTCGAACTCACGTCTTCATCCGTGGCCATCATTTTTATATTATCTGCATGTTTGTTTTCTCCCTCTCTCTTTTTCGACACCTTATCTTCTCTCTCTCCCTTGTAGCTCTGGGTTAGTAGCTGCGTTACTGCTGGTTACTTTCGCTTTATTTTAGAATAACCATCATGTAATTATTGGTTTTCAAATTGTTGGCCTCCAATTTTTTTGTTATTTTCTACAAAAAAGAAAATCACCTTAGCAAATGAATGATTAACAAAAATAATAAGAAAGAACACTTTAATGACACAGATATTAATTATTTGGGACAAAATTATTAATCATTTGGCATTATCCGACTTGAAAAGATATCCAGAATTTAAACTAAAAATGTCAAAATTCTGCTTTTTTTTTCTGTATTAGGCAACAATCATACATGTTTGTTTGTAAGAGATACGAAAATATTAAATTTTGAACACAATTTTTTCAACACTAGCAAATTTTTCATCAAAAAAGTTCTCATATCATTTAAACACGTATTATGTGAAATTTACTACATAAAATTAATGCATTTATGTGACTTTCATCTAAGAAGATGAAATCTTCTATGCAAATCAAATTTAATAAATATATTTATATAAATGAAAAACAATTGTAATAAAATAATGGGTGTTATTTTACTTGATTATTAAAAATTAATTAAAGAACAAAATGAAGCAGATTGATTTAATATTTATAAGATTTCATAAAAGTATATTTATTCATGACAAAACTAGTTCTTAACAAATATTAAAAAATCTTCAATATCAACCAGTATAAGAAACCACATTGCAATGATCTTATCTTTATACTTATTTTAACTTGCAATTCCTGCAAATTCATTTAGAATTTGCCTTTGCTTTTTTTAAACCCATTTTTTTTCAGTTGTTTTTCAGAAAAGTAACTGTGCATTACACATGGTCATTTCCTTTAAATGCATACTAAAAAAAACTTACTAATGATCAAAGAGCTTTCATTATCTTACAGCTGATGGAACAGCAGATTCATACACAAAGTTTTCCAGAATCTTTGCCGTTTTTTATTCTAATCACGTGGCAAATAATTATCTCTCTAACAGCGTCCTTCTGTTTCTGATTTTGCCCTCTAGACAAGCTTGTAATAATTGCCCACTGGCAGGATTTGCCTTTAATCTCGCATTGTCATGTCTTGCACGTTGGGAAGAGAACGAAAGTAAATTTGTGGTATAAATGACCTCAATAGATTCGAGAGAAGGGAATTCGTTCGTGTAGGTAAAGGGGAGGTACTTTTGCATGAATGAATGTCAGTGGTATAATACTTAGATAAATTATGTTGGAAAAGGGGGAAAACTGTCGTTTCATCATTAAGACTTTTGTTTGAAATCCTATATATTGTAATTCTCGTTAATTTGTTTTTTGATGATGTTAAGCTAAATTTTGTATTTCAAAGACTAATAATTAGGCGTTTCAAGAATTCCCATTTTGGTTCTGGGTTATGAATGATTGGTATTAATACAGAACATCATGTTATTTTTATTATGAACATAATGTATAATGTTATTTAGTAACTGTTTAAAGTCTTATCGATAATGTTAGTAATGGATGTCAATGCTGAATATCGATGAAAATCAGTGGTATAATATGTAGATAAATGAATGTCAATGATGAATATCGATGTCAGTGAAGAATATCGATGAATGTCAGTGGTATAATACTTAGATAAATTATGTTGGAAAAGGGGAAAACTGTCGTTTCATCATTAAGACTTTTGTTTGAAATCCTGTATATTGTAATACTTGTTAATTTGTTTTTTGATGATATTAAGCTAAATGATGATATTAAGATGTCAATGCTGAATATCGATGAAAATCAGTGGTATAATATGTAGATAAATGAATGTCAATGATGAATATCGATGTCAGTGAAGAATATCGATGAATGTCAGTGGTATAATACTTAGATAGGGGGAAAACTAAATTATGTTGGATATTAAGATGTCAAGAATATCGGAAAACTGTCGTTTCATCATTAAGACTTTTGTTTGAAATCCTGTATATTGCAATACTTGTTAATTTGTTTTTTGATGATATTAAGCTAAATTTTCTATTTCAAAAACTTAACCTGGCACTGTATATGATGAAATAGTGGAACAACCTAAATTTAAATATACCTAATAATTAAATGTTTCAGGAATTCCCATTTTGGTTCTTGGTTTTGAACGATTATTATTGCAGAAAAGCATGTTATTTTCTATATAACGAAATTTAGTAACTGTTTAAAGTCTTATCAATAATGTCAATGATGCAAGTCAGTGATGAATATCGATGAAAATCAGTGGTATAATACTTAGATAAATGTCAATGATGAATATCGATGTCAGTGAAGAATATCGATAAATGTCAGTGGTATAATACGTAAATAAATGATGTTGAAAGGGGAAGATTGTAGTTTCATCATTGAGACTTATTTTCCAAATCCTATGCATTGTAATTCTCGTTAATTTGTTTTTTAATGACTTGAAACTAAATTTTGTATTTCAAAAACTTAACTTGATACATGGTGAAATATTGAAGCAACCTAAATTTAAATACTTCTAATAATTAAGCGTTTCAAGAATTCTCATTTTGGTTCTGGGTTATAAATTATTGTTATTATTACAGAACAGCATGTTATTTTTATATATATAACGCAATTTAATAACTGCTTAATGTTTTATCGATAATGTCAGTGATGAATATCGATGTCAGTGGCGAATATCGATGTCAGTGACGAATATCGATGAAAGGTAATGGTATAATATTTAGATAAATTATGTTAAAAGGGGAAGATTGTAGTTTCATCATTGAGACATTTGAAATCCTATATTCTGTAATTTTCGATAATTTGTTTTTTGATGATATTAAGCAAAATTTTGCATTTCAAAAACTTAACCTGGGGCAGTATATGACGAAAGATTGAAGCAACTTAAATTTAATACTAATAGTTAAGCGTTGCAAGAATTCCAATTTTCGTTCTGGGTTATGAATGATTGGTATTATTATAAAACAGCGTGTTATTATCTATAGTAACTTTTTAATGTCTTATCGATACAGAAACGCTTAATTGCTATAAGTAAAAGCTGGTTATTGGAATGGATGCATTCTTAATTATGTGTATTTTTTTAAATAATTAATATAGAAGTTTTAATAATTAAAAGTGATTCGGAAATTCAGATCTTGATCTGCAAAAATCAAGGAACGTTTGCTTTTGTTTTTACATAAACCATCAAACTATGGGTTTTCAATGACATTTTAATATTGGTTCCTCTCAAATGTTTCATACTTTCTCAGCAAACATTATTTAACTTTCATTGCTTTACAGTATGTTTGTTAATGTAATTTAAAGCAGATTAGAGTAGCCTAGTATGAAAAATAAGGTTGAATGCAGAAGAAATTTATTAATAAGCAGATACATTTTACTCGCTTAGTATTAATTTTAAACACAGTTTGTAGTAGTCTTTTAACTAAGATAATTTTTATTTAATATTATCTATTAAAATTTTGCATTAGTTGAACATTAAATGGCATTATAGGGACAAAAAATATTTAACATACTTTAAAAATTGAAAATAACTTCTTCATTAACGCATGGTGAGCCAAGACCGTCTGCCTTCTGGCAGATCTCGAGACAGCAGAATCTTTTCTTTTTAAGGGACAGGGTTGCCAGCCCTACACCCAATGCTTTACAATCATATTAGACAGGTACCTACGTTTTAAAATGGATTCCGAACTACTACAAACATTCATGGCGTAGTCGAGCCTCGAACCCGAAGTCTGTGTCAACGAGCTCTAGGTAATCGGTAACAAAAAGAAAAAAAATGTTTAGTGTAAATCTGTCCAACTAATTATATGAATACATATATTATTCATATATGATGCAGCGTCATAAGGAATTATTCATAAATTAATATTATTGGTCATTAAAAAGTTGAAACTCAAAAAGTAATTAAATGAAGTTAAGTGTTTCTCGTTATAATTTTATTTTCGAAAAATTTTGAATTTCAAAAGACAAATTTCCTCTCTATTAAATTGGTATTAACCAGATTTCATGAATTATAATGTGTTAAAAATATCTTTACCTTCCCATTATTATTTCAATTTATTAAAAATTATTCAGTTTAATTAGTTAATTCATGATTATAAAATTCAAAGCTTTGCGAGTAAAATGCTTATCATTATTTTTAAATTTAAATAATTGGAGGAAAAAAACCATTCAAATAATAAATCTTAATTAAATAATTAATCATAGTTATTTGGATATAAATAATACATTCAAATAACTAATCTTAATTAAATAATTAATCATAGTTACTCGGATAGAAATAATACATTCAAGATAAATCATTTTTTCTATGTGAGAAAAAGAAAAAAACAAGATTATGGTGAGAATAATAAATATGGGTTTCTTCATTTGCATTCTTTTTCCACATTTCAATTTTAAAAAAATAGTATTGAGAACTTCCTTGTATTATCACATTCATGACAAGTAAAAAAGTGACCAAGAGTGACCTTCAACAACTTTGAATGTCACAAAAAACGCTTAAAACTAATCCTTTCCAACCAAAACCAAATATTAGATGAGGGACTAGTATCACTGATTATTTCCTTGAATTGGATTTCACTAAAATGGGTGGAATATCACGCGATCATTTAAAATAATTATCTGCTCTCACGCCATTATAAACGTTTTAGTTTTCATTCCAATTAAATTCTTTTAATCTTTTAACACTTATATATATCTATATTTCAAATGTTAAAAGTTAATGTTGTTGTAAATAATGAAAAATTTTAAATACTTAAAATTTTTGTCAATAATTTTCAAATTATTTACTTTTCTTATGTTTTAAATCTAAAGTTGAAATTTTTATCCAATTTAAGTAAGAATAAAAATATTTGCTTTTAATAAATGATAAAATTATCAAGCTAAATTATTTTTTAAATTAAGCAATAAATTATTATAAGTTTTTGTGGTAAAATTAGTTCTAAATTAAAATTTTAACTTAAATTATTGTGCAATTATAAAATTTTGTGCATTGTTAAGAAAACATTTTATGTTAGACTCTTCAGAAAGTATATCCATTGCAAATATTTATGTATAACATTATATTATGCTGATAATTTTCATTTTTAGTGAAATATTCATGGTAACTATATATTAATTAAAATTATTAATGTGATTTGAAAGTTTAAAATACTAAATGATCATTATTGATGTTTATTTTATTTTCATCAATTATTGCAGGATATTGTCTCTTTTTTAAAATAATATTTTGTGGAAGGTTAATATCTCCAACTCATGAAATTTCAATATCAATAGGATGTAAAAATTTGTTCGGTTAAACTGCAGTTAGGCTATCTGGCTGGTATAAGGATTATCATACCTAGTTATGCCTAATATGTAGCCTACTGACAACATGTGCTGCTAGCGGATAGGATAGCTGAGTTACAAATTTGCTGGAGGCAACGTTTAATCATTGATGATCATTATGATGTTTATTTTATTTTCATCAATTATTGCAGGATATTGTCTTTTTTTTTAAATAATATTTTGTGGAAGGTTAATATCTCCAACTCATGAAATTTCAATATCAATAGTATGTAAAAATTTGTTCGGTTAAACTGCAGTTATGCTATCTGCCTGGTATGAGGATTATCATACTTTCTTCCTTTCTTCTTTTCTTTTTTTTTTCTTTCTTTGTTTCGAGTTGGGATCTTTTATTTTCTTTTGAAAAAAAAAAAAAAAAAAAAAAAAAAAAAAGGGGAAAAAAAAAAAAAAAAAGTTATAAAGTCTTCTAGTCAGAGTCAAGTCGACAAGTTTAATTAATTTATTTAATTATTTTACTTCGGTTGTGGTACTAGTCGTTACCCAAAATTATTTTTCTATTTTAAGTTGTACGGAGCGGGCTTGCTATCGTGACACCGCTCTGATGTTCCGGATGTTCCGAGCTTAATGGAACAGGTCGAGCTTAATGGAACAGGTCGGTAAACTAATAGAATCTCCAACTTATGAAATTTCAATATCAATAGTATGTAAGAATTTGTTCGGTTAAACTGCAGTTATGCTATCTGGCTGGTATGAGGATTATCATACCTAGTTATGCCTAATGTGTAGCCTACTGACAACATGTGCTGCTAGCGGATAGGATAGCTGATATTACGTCGCAACCCAGGTCCCCCTGCATAGGGGAGGTCAACGCCCATGTCCAGAAAAACATCCTATTTGTGGGGGTGTCTGGTAGTAGAGTTGAACAACGGCGACCAAAGAGAATGGTCGTGTGGCAGTGCATCTTCGAGTATGATGGCTGCATAAATAATAGAGTTGAACTTCTGTAACCAACGAGAAAGGTTGCGTGGGGCAGTCCATCTTCGAGCTTGATGGCTGCCTAAATAAAGGAAATTAATTTAATTACAGTCTACTGTCCATTTATTCGTGTGTGTGTCGAATATTATGTGAGTTTATATTTGTGTGTCCGAGCTATCGAACAGCTGAGTTACAAATTTGCTGGAGGCAACGTTTAATCATTGTTTCAGAAATGAGGAGACTATGGTTATTGTGGCAATGTACGTAAAGAATTTCACAGGAATAGTCAGGTTGTCTAGTGGAAGTTTTCTGGATTTCACCCAATGTGGAGCAATTACCCATAAAAATGCTCCAGGAAGGTAGTTATCGCATAATGCTTTGGTGAGTTATTGATGGTATACATTAGTGAATAACAAGGCCTGCTGATTTCAACAACAATAATAAAAAAAAACCTAAATTTAGTTTTATAGCAAAGCATGAAAATATATCACAATATTATAAAATAATTCGACTTGATGTGATCACTTTTGAACATTTTTATTAATTATTGACATTATTCTTATGCTATATACTATAAACAAATTATTACAACGAATAATAAGGTCTCCTTTAATCAATCCCTTTCTATATTAGACATATTGAGGTTTTGTTTAGCACTAAGAGTGAGAGCTAAACAATTGCATCTTTTCAATATAAATTAGATCAACGTTTTAAACGTTATTATTCTTTTTATATTTATATGTAAAGAATTTATTTAAAAGATATTGTATGTAAGTCATATTCTTTATAATATATAATTGAATTACTACTCTAAAATTAGAAATAAAAATACGTTTAAGAGAATAATTAATAGATCAGTAAATATCTAATAATATTTTTTTGAAAACTTCGGCTGTTTATTTAATAACCTGCTTTTGATATAAACAGGTTTTAGTGACTTAATATGCCATCACTCTTTTCCTTTGTATTTAGATTCGCCTTTGCACTTTTTCATGCAATCCCAAACAGGTAAATGAATTGAATTTTAAATTGTTCTGTTATGAATTGTCGCGGTTGTTCTATAAATGAATTGACTGATATGACAAACAACAACAACAATAAAAATATGGCCCTGAAACCACTATCGTTCTTCGAGATAATGGTCCTTGAATTTTCAAAGTAATTATAGTTTAATTGTTATGCTCCAAAGTGTAAAAAGAAAACGCTCAGCTATCAATCTGATTGACGTACAAATAATACAGATTTTATCTCTTGCATCAAGAAAGTTGTAACGTCCAATCTTAAAAAGGTTTCACTCTAAAGAAGTTATATTATTCATTAAGAAATATGACCACGAAGCAGATAAAAAATCTCTTGCCACCCAGTAATGAGACAAGCAAACTGAAATGTGAAAGAAAGTGATTCTTTTTGGAGGGCATGTGTATAATAACTATTTTCAGAAACGAAGAGACACGATGATAACTGTAATAGTGTATGTGGGGTCTTATTATGATGAAAGATATGCCTGCTGAGAGCTTATCGAATATCTTTAATAACGCACACAAATACTGGTAGTTATAACATTCTATACGCATCAGGGACTGTTTGTTGAACACAATATAAAATATAAGATCCCCTGATGAAAAAAATATGAAAAAAACGAACAGCACATTTTACTAATATATCCTAATCTGTAGGGCTTGATGACCAAGTGATTAGCGCTCTGGTACTCGGTTCCACAGGGTTCGAGTCCTGGCGGTGCTATGGATGTTTGTAGTGATTCGGAATCCACTTTAAATCGTAGGTCCTGGTCTAATATAACTGTTGAGCGTAGGGTTGACAATTCTTAGCCCGTAAAAAAGAAAACATCACATGTTTCAAAATCTGCCAGTAGGCAGACGACCTTGGCCCACCATGGGGCTGTTGCGCCAGTAAAGAAAAATCCAACCTGTGGCCGCAAGGTTTTCCTCATTGTGATACTCAGAAGATCACCCCTTTCAAAAGGAAAGCGGTTTGAGGTTGAAATTCCTTTTGTACTTTTCTGACTTTCAAGTGTGTGCTTGAGTTTCACTTTTTTTTTCTCATTTAAGTTATTCACTTCTGTGAACTAAACTGCTTCATAATACTTAAAAGAAACTCTAATGAGGGCATAAATGAATACTTAAAAACTGTAAACTACAAAAATGTCTAAAAATTATAATTTTCCCGATATTCAAAAAAAAAAAAAAAAAAAAAAAAAAAAAAAAATCAGAACAAATTCTCACTTTTATAATTATTTTCTCCGCAAAACCACCTATACTGAGCCAAGACATAGACAGTGAAGCCGTTTTCAATAAGAGAAAGCGCGAGAAGGTTTGCCGGTTAGTCGTAACCTTAACGTCAGCGAGCTCTTTAATTCTACGTTTCGATTAAAGCATAGTATACTATTGGTATAGTATAAACTAACAAGTTAATATATAATAACTGTTTTTTTTACAAAAATATAATTTTACTTTTCTGAAGAATAAGTCAATACAAAATTAGATTTAAAATTTTTGTTGGAAATAAATATTTTTAAAGCAACTTAGATGCGCCTGATAGCACCCAACAACCTACAATAATTAGTTCAACTTTTCT
This sequence comes from Caerostris darwini, assembly GCA_021605075.1. NCBI lineage: Eukaryota > Metazoa > Arthropoda > Arachnida > Araneae > Araneidae > Caerostris > Caerostris darwini. The sequence continues at coordinate 114,791 of BPLQ01003648.1, read as the reverse complement.
GAATATGTGAAATGCATCTACTTAGTTAGGAAGTTTAAAATAAGCATTTATGAAGGAGAAGCAATTTATTTTTCATTTTCATATATAAAAAGAAATTTTAATCTTTCTAAAAGAGACTGAATAAGTTTGTCGCTTTATTTACTTCATTCCATCCATTCTAAAATGTGCGCAACAAATGCTAATAATAATTAATAACTCTTGAATAAAAGAGTTACAATTTCTGTCAATGCATAAAGAAGCATGCAAGAATAGTAACAATCTAGGAATTTTAACCAAACTGTAATAAGATACAGTTGCTGTTCAATAATTCATGATTTCTAATTCTCATTAGAATAAAATTTGTAAGCAAACAAACAAAAAATTATAATATTATGGTAAAAAGCAAATTGTAAATGCTTATAAAGACAGAAATCCTTTCATTGTTTATACTAAAATCTGAATTCTAACCAGCGGAATTCCTATGAAATACAAATGAATGTGAAAGTCTTAAGTTTTCATATCTTTGCAGGAGCTTATATAAAAAAGTACCCTTCATAAATTAATTGCGCAAAATAGAATTTAAAATGTGAAAAGGCAGATCTGACTGCTCAATGGAGCTTAATTAATTAATTAAGACCATTTAGAAACGGTAGACTAATGAACATTTTAACATTTAACTTCGTAACGGGTGGATTATTTAAGCAAACCCATTGCGAAGTTAAAATCGTCCATGTAAAGCAAAAACATCCACATAAATACATGGATGTTTTTGCTTCACGCTCGGCCAATTTTCTATACTTTTTTGTCCTTGGTTGTTACATAAGTTTTGAACTTGATTCTCATCATATTTAAATAAAAAAAATTTATTCAAAAGTAACTCCAAAAATATGTAAATCTACATTATTATTACAGTTATAACATTTGATTAAAGATCTCCATCAAATCTAATCAAATTATCATTTCAAAAGAGCTGAGAACCAAATATAGATGAATTCACACACAATATCTTCCCACCAATAGATTAATTCGTGATCAGTATCAGAATACATATATATATATATATATATATATGAGTTTACTTTTGTTCAATTTCCGCTGCTGCATATATTGATGATTCTGCTTTAAAAAAGTGGTACATTTAGTAGAGATTGTATCTGTCAAACATCCTGTTTGCCTCGTGGAAAATTTCTTTGTTTTCTTTCACATAATTTTCAAATAAAGTATATTTGTTTATAAATATCTTGTCCGAAGATATTACTCAGCTCTGTCAAAGGAATGAGTATTTTTGAAGCTATGATCCTGTAAAAAAATTGACTTGATTGGCAAGTGGCTAGCGCTCTGCATTTGGAACTATAAGTTTCTGTTTTGAATGCAGGTTCGGTAGCAAGGATGTTTGTGAGTGATTCGGAATCCACGTTAAATTGTATGGCCCTGCTTAATTAGTTTAAAGTGAGTACAAAAGGACCGTATAGAGACACAAAAAACCTTTCAAAAAGTTAACAAAGTGTTAGTAGATTTCAAGAAGAGAAAAGCGAATTTCAGAAAAAAAAATTTTTTTCACCACCGTTTTATACAAAATCCTATATTTTATTAATCCAGGAATTTCTGTTTAATGCGTCCTATAATATAATTTTAACTTAACATGGAAAGAGAATTTAGGGGAAATTATAAAAACAACATTTTCGTAAAGCACAATTTTAAATATTCCAAAAATCGGTAAAAGTCTCCTTATAACGTAGAGTTACTACAAATTTAGAAAAGTTGATATATCCTTCCAGACAGAAATGAGATGAAAGAAACCCTACGAAGAAGACCTACGTTTCAGAAAATTATTCAATGTTATATTTTTAATCACGTTTACCACATCTTACAATTGCTCACAATTTTCGAATTCCTTAGATCTTTAAACGTTTTTACACGGAAAAATATTACATGCTTATAATACACCAGCTTATCTAACCTATCTTCTACTAGCTTTATTTTATTCTAATTATCTACTATGTTTTACATGTATTAGACGAATTATATTCATCAGACGCATCACAACAAAAAACATTTTAGAACTTTCTACATCACAAACCGTCTCATAAACAGTTAATGAGAGTTCTCTTTACATCTATTTTATTGTTCCTCTTCAAATTTGTGATCAGCAACAGCGAAGAGTGACGTCAAACATCAACCTCAACAACATCTTAAGATCTCTTGAGGGTTCAATGCTAGTTAGCATCCGCCATTTTTTCTTCTTGGTCATTCTTGTGCAACATCTGAGTCACAAAACACACGTGATGGAAAGTGATTGCATTCAGTGTCATCCGCTAAAAGGATTTGAAGACCTCATTTACTCTATATTTAAAATCAAATTAGGTAAATAACTTTCCCAGACGAAGTCGTTATAATATTTTTAGATTTTTATTTCTATTATAGATAGTGAATGATGAAACTTAAAAAAAAAAAAAAAAACATTATATTAAGTACATTTTATGAAAGGCAGAGGTAATTATGTGTCTGCAACAATTCTGTCTTATATAAGGGTCACTAGATAATTATTATAAAGTAAAGGCTATATTGTGTAAGCAGTATACCATATTAATGGAATAGAAATAAAAGACATAGACTAGTCAAACTTACGACCATTTATATTATCATTTTTTTAATTAAATATATGCATTCAATTACTCAAATAATACTTCCATCAATTAAAAATAATGCACTTTTAACTTCTTATATTTCAGTTAATTAAAAATAATTCTTAATTTTGTCTTGTTAGAATTATAAACCATTTAAATTATTTCTATGCAATTTTTATTCCTTAAATGTATGTAACAATTGAATTTAATGTTCAATTAAATAGTCCTAACAATAACAATTTCATTTAAATAAAATATCACGACAGAAATGAAGTTATATAAATGCATTAAAATTACTTTGTTTATATATATGAAGATCACAACAAATCAACAAAAAAATCAAAGAACAGCCAAGTGAGCAAGAAACCACGAATTTGCAAAGCAATAGCCGTACAGGTATTCGTTACACGTAAATTGTATAGCAAAGCTATTGTAGCCGTTACGCACAGCGCGTGTTTGCTTGTGTATGTAGTAGCATCTATATTTTGTCTTCCTGATTTGCAAACGTACAATTAACTCATTCATTTATTTCATTAATTTAGTTTCTTATTTTTTTCATAACAACCACATAAATTTCCTCTAATTAATCACTTCCGTTAATGAACTATGCGATTATTCATTTTCCAGCCTCTGCAAGAAACTAACTGGAATACTTTTATTGATTTGCTTTTCAGTTGATTCGCTACGACTCCTAGACGCTTTGCAATTTATGTTTGCTTTTTTCTTTTTCACTTGCCAGAATTGGATCCCAAATCGGTACTTACGTATTAACGCTACCTTGGCTACAGATTTGGTGGTTTTTAAGTGTCGCCAATCTAACAGCTACAGATTTGGCGGTTTTTAAGTGGTGCCAATCTAACAGCTACAGATTTGCTGATTTTTGACGCCATTTTTTAGTGCTACGAAAATGCGTATTTGGGATTTGCCAGAAACAAAACAAGATGCAATTTTATTTTTTCAGGAGCGAAATATTTTACCAAAAAAACGAAAATGTCCCAATTCCCATGACATGAAACTTTATTTTGGTAAACGTAAGTTTTGGAAATGCAATTTCAGTCAGTGTGCTTATCATGTGGGACTTAGAAAAGACAACTGGTCTGAGGGAAGCAGAATTCCATTTAAAACCGAAAAATCTGTAGCTGCAATTGGCGTTCAAAAGATAACTGCGTGCGCCTGCGAACAACGAGATTGCTCTTTATTGACGCAAATGTAGCCAAGGTAGCGTTAATACGTAAGTACCCCCAAATCTTTAATAAAATAAAGTAAAAAGACTCGCGACTTTCCATTATATGCTAAATACATTTGCTTGACTTTCAAACTATATATATATACATATATGTGTGTGTGTTTGTGTGTCCATTGAATCTTAAATAATTGCATTCTCTTTCTTTTTGAGGAGATTAATTCTGAGACACTTTGGTGTTTACGCATAGCGAATGTTGCAATAGCTTTGTTATGCGATTTGATTGTGCTTCTATGAAGCACATAAAAATTACTTCATACATGCAAACTAATTATATATCTTTTATGCAAACTAATCATGTCCATAATTCATTAATTTTCCATTCTTTTGACTTTTGTATTTATATGTTATATGAATTTTAGTTTATATATTAGTATATATACTAAAATTGATATATGGATTTTGATTGAAGAAAAAGAATGAATTATTATATGCTGCCCCATCTACATATAGTTAATAGGCTTACATTTCAAAAACTCAACATCGACTATCTCAATTGATGCTATGTGTATCATTACAGTGTTTCTCGAGTATTTTTTTGTATTGAAGTCATTTGATATCGCATGGAAATAACTATTTTTATTAGAAACAGTTTTGAATAAATATTAAGAATTTATTTGTAACACTCAACTATAACCACAGCCGTTTATGTTTTCACTTTATATTAATTGGCCAAAGCAGTAAAATAACAATAAAATAACAAAGCAAAATGTTCTCCGCTGATAAAACGATTGTGCATGCGTCATATGTGTTAAAATCTCTGAAATATGATAAATAATTGTGAAATGTGATAAATAATTGGGTTCTCACTGAATCCATTATGTTAAGTTGCATTTTCCAATAATCTGTTGTAATATCACTTATTATATAAACATTTGAGTTATTCCACATGTTTCCAGTAGTAGTTTTATCTGGAGCATAATCAAAAATTATGAATTAATTTTAAAGAAAAATCGAAATTTATTTATTGTAGCAATATTAACGTTTAATATTTTAGAAGTATGTTATTTGAGATTGCATGACAGTTTTAAAACTATTTTTTAAAATTTTCCTGATTCATAATTTTTAATCATCATTAATTTTTCCAAGAAAAAAAATTACTAAAATAATATTTTCTTTTGTATTTAATGAATATATCATATTTTCTATCACTCATAAATTAATTAGTAAAAAAAATGAATATTTTACTTCCAACCATGAACTTTGTTTGACTTTCCTCGATTGGAAACAACACACATATTTTTTTTAACTTCTGGGACTTCCTCTCATGTCATGGGCATTTTCTGTATTAATACGCAAATAACCTATATAAAAAGACTCCTTTAACAATATATTGAGATTTATTTACAATTTAAGAGATTCGTATCTCACGGAAGATCTCATGTTAACAGAACTCAGTGACGAATCAATGTCCCCAACCGAGTCCCTCTGTATGACCTTTACCAGGAAATGGTCTTGGGAAAAAAAATTGAGCAATGGGCCAAAGAGGGCGGTGTGAGTGAAAATGCAATGCCTGCATTTGCACGTACACAATACTCAGGTAAGGTTATTACGTTTGGCACTTTCGCTTTCTTCAAGAAACCTTTCCGTCTTCTATTAGGGCGTATTTCATAACTCCGAGGGGATCCTTAGGGAATCCCAGCTGGCTGCGGTAAGACAAAGAGGCTATCGCAAGGAGGGTAGTATTTGAAATAGAGGTTTCCCAATTCCGGTGTATCCAACGACCTTGATGTAACTGCACGGAATCTGATCCCAATTCAAGTGCTTCTTGCCTTGAACCCGGGTGGTAGACATGCGTGGTGGTGTCTTGAGTAAGTGATTTCCAAGAAGTGGAGAGAAAATTGAATCGACCTTAGATCGGAGCGCGTTCATGGATGATCGCGTGTGTGGGCTTTTGTTTCATTCTTCGAATGATGAACATGAGTTTTTTTGCTATTTATTCTACATAAATAAGGAAAAAATAATTTTATACAATAAAATTAATAATTTTGCATTTAAAAAAAATTTTTTTTTTAAACCTCATGCTCCACCTATGCATGATACGAATAGCCCAACATTGCATGATAAAGGGGAGGACATTTTCTTCCAGAAGGGCTTTTTTTATACAGTAAGTACTCCTCCTTCCTACTACTACACCACACCACACCACATCACAGTGCCTAGAGTTGAGTTTCCCCTTTACAGTTTGGAAATGGTGTGGGTGAGAAGAAGTCTGATTGGGCTTCATGACGCTCTAATGTCATATGTGACCGAGAGGTCCAGAGGTAGTCCGATATCTAGACGGCTCTCAAACTGAACCCGATAGTAAGTACTCCACATTTACGTGTCTAATTGGAAAACCTGAACCACCAGGCAAATCAACAATCAATGCGAGACGCTTTACACTCGTTATTACAATCAGCCAAGAGACCATTAGTTTCTGAAGCAATGTCTGAACCAGCGTATTTAAATCTGAGTCCTTCGCACACTAGTTGAACATGTTACCATTGAGCCATTAAGTCTGTTATTGTTAAGCAGGTTACCATTAAACCATTACGTCTGTTAGTGTTGAGAATGTTACCATTGAGCCATTAAGTCTGGTAGTGTTGAGCGTGTTACCATTGAGCCATTAAGTCTGTTAGTGTTGAGCGTGTTACCATTGAGCCATTAAGTCTGTTAGTGTTGAGCGTGTTACCATCGAGCAATTAAGTCTGTTAATATTGAGCATGTTACCATCGAGCCATTAAGCCTGTTAGTGTTGAGCATGGTACCATTGAGCCATTCTATTAGTGTTGAGCACGTTACCATTGTGCCATTAAGTCTGTTAGTGCTGAGCATGTTACATTTACCATTGAGTCCAGTCAGTCCTGATATTTGTCCCTAAAATATCACCGTCTTAAAGAAACAAAAAAAATCAGTTATTTTATTTTAACAATATTTTTAACTAAGCATTTAATTAATAAATTAATAAATAATTTATCAACTTTTAAAAAAAATAATAACTAAAATTAAAATTATGGCCTTTTGGGAAAATTATTTAAAAACTGGAAAAAATTTGTATGTATGTTAATGACGCTAGAAAAAATAATAGAATAGAATGAATATCATTCACTTATTTGTAATTTTTTTCTTGTTTTAAATTATAGTTAATTGTTAAAATAAATTTCTGCAAAAGGTAAGATTGCTTCAATTTTCAAGATAAAACTACATATCTAATTTTCCTACTTAAGGATAAATATATGAAATATTTTTAAAATAAATTTTCGTATTAAAATTTTATTGAAATAATTTCCAAATCTGCTTAACATAAAAAATATATGATAATTTTAATGTTTTGCGATTCACCTATATGATTAATTATATAATTATTATTTTAAGATAACTGCAACCTCAATCTTTTATTGTTTAAATCTAATGGTCTAATATTCTAAATATCTAAATTTTTCGTACATTTGAAACCTTTAGACTAATATACTAAAGTATACAAAAATTAAAAAAATACAAATTTTGTAAATTTTATATATTATTACTCTTTTATATTCAATTTTAACTTTTACAAACACACAAATTTGTAAACTAATTTTTGAAAATAAAAATAATCTTTAGTCTTTTTTTTTTTTTTTTTTTTTTAACAATTTTACAAGTTTTACAATTTTTATAAAAAGAAAATTTTTGTATAAATTTGATATCTTCATTAATGTCTTATTATGTATTATCTAATAGTATTCATTAAATTTTACAAGTCAAAGATTTATAATTTTTTTTAAAGTGAAGAATATTTAAAAAATTATATTTATTTAAAAATATTATTTTAAATACTAAATTAACGTCCGGATTTGGAAACAATAGATATTCAATGTTAAATTATTTTTTCTCACATGAAAATAGCTAATAAAATATGAGATACTTTATTATATCCAAAATAAAGGAACATATGAGTAAAGATTAATGGAAAAAGAGGGTTTTATGAAGTGGAAAAATACATTAAATATATATATTGTGAATAAGTATAGTATAAGGAATGGCAAAATTAAATGGAAAATAAACTAAATTTTGTTCAAAAATGAAAAATAATTATAGAACACACAAATTTTAGAAAAATACAAAAGTACAATATACCGCAAGTTACATATAGACTTAATGTTGTACATATGTGTAAAATAAGCAAATAAAAATGTATGTCTTTACTAACGATCATATCTTCAAATTAAAAATAAAAAATAAAAAATGCCAACGATGCCATTCGAATACATTTATTAACAAATAACTTGCAATTTATTTATCAGCAGATCAGACCTTGCCCATTTCCACCGAAGTAATTTGGATAAATGGGTACAAGTACAGCAGCATTTCATTACCCATGCAGTAATCTATTCTTCACGATAAAATTAACCACAGATTGAATTTACCTGAGTTTCAATCCCACCAGACATATCATTGCAATGATAATTTAAATTGCAAATTCCTGCTTTTTTATTTATCACGTTTATGTTAGGAGGAATACATTTTCCAATGTAAACGTTTGATAATTAGAAGAACGTGATTTCCTTATAAAGCACATTTTAATTCATGTGACTAACTTCAAAAAAATGCTTGAAATCAGGTTTTTTTAGGCAGGAAAAAATTGCAATCAAAATATTTTCATTGACACCGGTTTGTTAATTTAGCCATCAACAATCAGTTCATTTATAAGTAATTCAATTAACTTAAATTATAAATATAATATATATATATATAATATTTTGGGGATCTACTAATTTTTTCTTAGTTAATATTTTTTTAATTAAAAGGTATTGTAAATTCTTAGGTATTTATTATAATAAAAATTTGAAATTCAGCTATTTGACATATTGTGAATTCAGTTGTCTATACTATAAATAAAAATGTTTAAATTGTTTTTTATTCCATTAGTTTGCATGAAAATCAGATAATTTTTGAAGTATCTTGAAATCTGAAGTATATTCCTTGTATCACATTTGAAAAAAAATTATCTCGGCTGAAAATAAAATATTTAATTTCATTAAAAATAATTAATGTATAGTTTATGACAACCAATCTGACAGTAAACAAAACCGTTATACCATAAAATATTTTGTCATTTTGTTTTTAAAAAAGGTTTTATTATAGTCATTGAATAATTCTAGCTATGTAGATCAATAAAATTGATAAAAAATGATTTTTAAAATGATTTCGGGAGTATCTTGAAATCTGAATGAAGTATCTTCCTAATATCACATTTGAAAAAAATATCTCGGCTGAAAATGAAATATTTAATTTCTAATAAGAGTCATTAATAAATAAATTGTTAATGCAACCAATATGACAGTAAACAAAAACGTTATACCAAAAATAATTTTGACATTTTACTTCAAAAAATATTTTTGCTATCATTGAAGAAGTCTAGCAATTTAGATCAATAAAATTAAAAATATTTTTTAAAAATGTTAATAAGAAATCTGGAAATTAATTTAGGTAAAATAAATGCTTCAATGATTTTATATAGTTTTATATAATTATTATTTAAAAAATTAATAAAACAAATGCGTATTAAATATTTTAAGGAAATTTTAGATGTTATGTTATGTCACATTCATCATCAATTAAAGTAGATTGTTTTGATTGTTCAATACTCTTGACGATATGACGTATCATTAGCCAACTTCTCAGTTTATGTTAAAATGCTTTCAAACTAATTCAGTTCTATCTGTACTTACAAACAATGTTACACACAAATATCTGTATGATAGATACAAAATTAAGGCAGTTGATAATTATTCATTTTTTTAACATCGATCGGCTTTAGAATAATTATTTTTATACTAATGAACATTTAAATATATAGAGCAAAATTTGAATAATTGAATTCTGAATATATTTTGTTTAATTTCCTACAACATAGTTTAGTTTTTTTTCTTGATATAATTCATAATATATTCCATGATTAATTTAAATTTATTTTAATATGAATATCAAAAAGATAATTTTCTTAAAAAAACAAAAACAAAATTACGAGTTACAACTTTATTATGATTATTATATTAAATAATGAATTAATACTGCCACCGTGCTTCCTCCTACACACTGGCAAAAGAGTCCCCTTGTCCTTTGGCATTCTGGAGAAATGGTCAGTCGGCCTTGAGAATCTTATCTGAGAGGAAATACAGAGCAACTTGCGCTTTCGCTGAGAAACGTATAGTTTATAGTCTCTTATTCAGAAAGGAAATATATTTAGCGCATTAGTTGACCTACAAACTCTCACCCGGAAAGATATTTCACGCAACCTGCGTGTACCTGAGTGTTGTGTTTTCGGCTTAGAAGTGGAATTCTTCTACGAATCTATAATTATCTGTCTTTAAATGTGTTAAATATTGTATGTCTCTAATGGTATGTTTGTGGTGCGTGTGTAAATAAAGCTGTGATTTCTCCAACCTGTGCCTCATATATATATGAACGCAACCACATCGAGTTACAAGCTAGTTGCCCAACACTACAATATAACCTTGTAATAAAGAAATGAAAAATTGTATGTAATAAATTGCATGTATGTATTGCAAGATTTCTAATTTGCTTTATGCGTACCATTAACAACGTATTGCATGTAACATACTTATTAGCTTATGATTATTAATTTACTTGAAAACTTTTCATACAGAGATGCTGTTTATGTTGTCAATGTAAATCAGTTCTTATTTAACTAGGCAATAAATTTTGACGAAAGTTTAAGTAGTTTTAGTTTTCTAAATATCATTGACGCGCCTTATGTTGACGTGGAAGAAGTTATGTCATTTCAATGAGAAATAAGTGCATCTGGTGAGAATTGAAAACAGGAGTTCTGTCAAATGATTAGACTGGTTGTTGTTTGCATGTTTCGGCTAAAGCAATGTGCAAATATGGGTCACATAACTGTGGAAGTCAACAGACAATATCGTTGGTACACTTAAATAAAAGTCTAACATCATAGACAACATCTCAGTGGTGAAATTTTCATGTTCTTCATGAAGAAAAGAAGAGAAAAAAAAAAAAGAGAAAATTTCATGTTCTGGAGAATACCAAAAAAAAAAAAAAAAAAAAACTCTGACTAATCTTGTGTTATCTCTAGAAACTTTCAAAGTTTCTTAATTCGCCTTAGTTTAAAAAATAATAATTGACATTTCCATGATTGCACCACCAATTTTAATTTTAATTAGGTGATTATTTTACTAAATCTTACAATATTTCATGTTATAATAGAATTTTATTCCTTTTATATATACGTATATAATATATATAATATTATATATACGTATATAATATATATTTGATATATACTACTGTGTCCAAAATGTAAAACCAATTTTCAATTTAAAATTCCAGGGGCTTATGGAATTACAATTTTTTTATTTATTTTTTAGGTTGCTGGCACTGTCCCTTGACATCTGTGTGAAATTTGACGTCAAAATATTCATTAGTGTTTGAGTTACACTGAATGCGCCAGCTCACACTGCATTGATTCTTCGTGACGTTTTCGCAAAAAATGAAACCCATATCGTTCCACAACCACCGTATTCACACCGTGCAACTTCTGGCTATTCCGTATGCTCAAAAGACCACTCCGGGGACACCATTTTGAGTCGATTGAAGAGATTCAACGCCGCGCGCTTTGAAGACCATCCCTGCCGATGACTTTTTAGCATGCATTGAGGAGTGGAAAAAAAGTTGGCATAAGTGCATTGTGTCCGAAGGGGATTACTTTGAAGGCGATGAAATAAATTTGGAAGAATAAATAAAGAGTTTTTGAAAAAAAAAATAATTGGTCTTACTTTTTGGGCGCAGTAGTATATCGTGTTTTATAATAAAATATCGTATATTGTATTCTTTACGAAATATCTTGAAAATATTAAATGCATTTCAAATAATTTGTTAACAATTAGTTTCGTAAGGTTTCTCGCAGGGTTATAAAATTCTCTGAGACGGAGACAACACGAACTATTAGTTTAAAGGAGACATGCATTTTCAATCAAAATTCCTTCAGGCAGGTGTATATTGGAGCAAAAGCATTGAATTTCAACATGATTTCGCAAAGTGAAAATAAATCCTTGTTTTAAATATCTTTATTACTTTATGTGAACAATCTATGATGGCTTTCTTTCCAGAACTATAAAGAGAGAAATATGTGTGGAGAATGTGCAGGTAAGTAAAACGTAAACTGTTCGTACGAATTTATATTATAATGCTTTTATTATGCCAGCATTTTTTTTAGAACTGTAAATGTCAATAAAAATTGTATAAAATTGCATTATAAAAAAAAATTTTGATATCATATTTTAATTTTCGATTTGTTATTTTTTACTGGCCTGATTATTTTATGTTTAAGAATTTGATTAAAAATTTTGATATTCAATTTTTCGACTTTTTCAATTTTTTGCTTGAATACTTACAAATATTACTGATTATATTTCATAGAAATTAGTTATAGCAAAAAACTTTCTGGTATTGAAATCACTTCATGTTATTTATAATTTTTTTTAAATATTTTTCCCCTTATATTCATATATGTTTAATAAATATTTTAAAAAAATTCTACATTAAAATATAAAATTACTTTTAAGCATGTAATTTTTAAATTGTAAACGAAACCTATTTCCGTGATACTGTCTAAATAAAAATGTTGTAAAACTGAATCCTTTCAGTTTTTAATTATTTTATCAGAAATATTCGTTCACCAACTTCTTTAAAATAATTTAATGTATTATATTTTGCTTGAGTCATAAAATTTAATATCCATATATATTATACCGTCAATAACTAAGTATTGCACTGTTAACAAGTAATATAAAAAAAAAAATTAAAGTCAATTCCTACTTTTTTTTCACTATACTGCAGAAAGTCCATTATAAATAATTTTCATTCATTATTTTTTTAAATTTATCTGGCGTCGTCTATTGGTAGATATATGCAACTTAAATCTAAAAAATACTAAAATTAATTGATTAAATTTAATTACTGAATTAATTTTTGAAAAAACTGTATGAACATCAAGTGCCATCCACTACAAGTTCAAAAAAAATGTATTTGAACTTGAGTGGATGAATAAAATGTATTTTATTAATGATTGAAAATTTGAACAAGATATATATAGGGAAATGTGAGCTAATAGAAAGAATTGAAAAATTGACTAATTTTAGAGGTGTTATTCAAAATATCTTAACCAAATTTTTTTCTCCTGCAGAATTAGAATTTTGGACCTTAATGTAATTTTTCTAATGTTAATATTTTAAGTTAATGTTATTTTAAGTTTTAGTGTTAATGTTTTATTTATGTTAATTATTTTAAGAACTGTTTCAATAAAAATATATGGAAAACAATTAGATTTTTTGGTGTGTCACTGGCATATGAAAGTTTCTTCATTTTCAGACATTTAATTGTTAAAAAAATTAACAAATTCTTCACACTTAAACAGAAATTCTAGTCGAGATATTATTAGTTTTGTATTTTCTACTCAAGCCTGAGTATAACATGGAATTAAAAAATTAGATTGAATGTAATCACACCTTGGAATGCAATTATGCATGATAAATTCTTATTTATTATTAGATATATATTAGAATACGTATAGTAAATATGGAAAATAAAACGAAATACTTCATTATATTTTCATAAACATCAATTTTGAATCTAAGTAAATTGAGAGCATTATGCATTATCTGTGCTGCCGATATTTAAGGTTTATCGACACAAAAAGTATTAATTTTGAAAAAAAATATTAGTAAGCAAGCAATTTTGAAAAAAAGTAGCTAGACTGAACTAATTTGAGCTAATCATTTTGAAAATACTAATAAAAAAAAAAACTTCATGCAAACACTTCTTTTAATAATGTAGCAATGTTTTTTCAAACATTGTCTGATATTATATCAAAAAAATAATTAAGTCTGTTCTCAAAGCTAAGTAAGATATAATTAGACTTTAAAATGGTAATTAAATTTTTGAAAACGAGTAGACTCAATGGAAACTACGACAACGTGAACAACTCGTCTCGCATCAGTAGTCAACCTGCTATACACGACACAAATATAGAGAAGACACCCCTAAAAAACCGTCCCAGAAGGTAATGTCCTCCCCTCATTGCCCGATTGTGAGCTGTTCGTGGCAAACAATTGGAACACCAGACTTACCGATGTTACCAAATATATATATATAAAAACAGTAGACCTCTGTAAATCGAACTTCAAGGGAGACGTCAAATAATTCGAGTTATAGAGTTTTCGATTTATGGAGGATTTCGACTTACGCGGATTTTGTAAGGAAATATTCGACTTGTAGAGGTTTAGATTCTTGTAGAGATTATTTTGAGTTAGAGAGGTAAAATAAATAAGAATTCAAGTTACAGAGGTAATAAAAATGTTTATTTGCAACTTAAAAAGTTATATTATGTACTACAATAAAAATCAAAATAATTCCGAAACAACCTTAAAATTAAAAATATTATGCATTAAAAAAGTCAGTTATTATTATTATTATTATTTTTTGCTTTAGACAATTCGATCGTTCTCTATCTATAGCATTATCTCAAGCTATAAAGAGCAGAAAATTATTTTTCTTCTTGTTGCTATTTCATAGAATTGGTTATTCTATTTACTATATACTCATATATTGTTTTCTAGGAAACAATGACGTGCATTGTCGGCAAATCCTTAAAGTCGGTAACTTATTTTTCTTCGAGCTATAGAGGTAATTAGTTTCAAATGATCGAGTTGTAAAGATTGTAAAATCAAACATTGCTAATGTTCGAGATACAGAGGTCCAATTTTTTTTCGAGTTACGGAGGGAAAATACATACCAAAATGGCTTGTGGGGATTGACTAATTATTTCGACATATAATTAAATTGAAATTTCGAGAGTTTTGGGGGCTTGAAGGGAAGGGAACAAAAATCTTTTTTGAGTTGTGGAGGTTTTCGGCTTATCGAGGTTCGACTTATCGAGGTTCGACTTAAAGAGGTTCTATTGTATGTATATATATATATATATATATACCTTTTTGTGCGTACCTTTCAAATAGTCCCTTTATGAGAAACACTTCTATATTTATTGAAATGGGAATGAAAAATTGAAGATGGTAGTGATTTAGAAAGATTTAAGACAAGTAAAAATCAAGATGAATGTTATTAATATACAAATGTATTTTATGTAATCGATAACATTCAAATTATGTATTTACTTTTTATTATCTCATTTTTGTGGATCGCCAGAGGTTGTTAATGTAACAATTTTTTTATACAACTATTTGTTCTAGAATAAAATTAGATACATCATTGGTAAAGAGGAACACAGATATCAAATTTCTTCAAGTTCATACAATTTAAACTTTTCACCTTCATAGAAACTTTACTCTGTTGCCTAAAGGAGTTAAATATGAAAATTGAGCTTTCTAACCCAATTTCAGAAAGAAAAATTTATTCTAAAATTCAAGGCTCTCAAACTACTAGCTTAAAAAATTTCACTTGCTTTGTAAACTGTCAGATATCAAATTTCATTGAAATTAGAAGACTTTAAACCTTTCACCTCTTAATCCCTATCTTGTTTTAGAAAGTCAAGTACAAAAAACATTTTAAACTTATTTAACCCAGTTTCAGTTTGAAACATTATATTTACTTAACGAGGTTTTTCTAGTTTCTAGTTTAAAAAATGAGACAGTTTGAAAAATTCATATCTGAATATATGATTATATAGCTGAATCTCATACCTGAATATATGATTATATAGCTGAATCTCATACCTGAATATATGATTTTATATCTGAATCTCATACCTGAATATATAATTTTATATCTGAATCTCATACCTGAATATATGTTTTTATATCTGAATCTCATACTTGAATATATAATTTTATATCTGAATGTCATACCTAAATATATAATTTTATATCTGAATCTCATACTCGAATATATAATTTTATATCTGAATCTCATACCTGAATATATGATTTTATATCTGAATCTCATAACTGAATATATGAAAGAATATCTGAATATCCATTTTTTAACTTAAATTATATTTCACAATAAATTAATTTTGTTGCCTCAGCGTAATGTATAAACTCACATTTTCGTATTTGGAGATTGCATATCAATAATTTTGTTAAGAATCACTGATTCACACTTCAATATATGAAAGATCTCTGTGTTTACATAGTATGCGTAATTTCAAAAAATGTTTTTATGATAATTAAAACGACTTCATATTTTCCTTGTAAGCCGCAGATCATCAAGAGGTAAACCACTTTTGTAGATGAAACTGGCTTCTTATACAAATAAAGTGAGCCTTCAATGTATTTACGTTGTCGAGTTAATAGAAAAACCAAGGCTCTACAACGCTTTTTCCTTTAACAGAAGACCTTCATTTTTTTTTTATTCTGAATATGTTTGCATTTAAATAACAAACGGTCAGTTCTCTTTCTCCGTTCTTGTAAATTATTTACCATAATTATTATCTTGAAGAAAACCTGAAAAAATTTATTTCTAAAGTACGCTAGGAAATAACTATAAACTTCCTACGTCTTTTAAAAAGTGTGATAATTAAGAGTTTCTTTGATACCCAGTTCAGTTTATATCTGCTAAAAGAAAATATCAAAGCCATTTCTAATGCCTGTTTTGAATAATAATGAAAGTATTTAAAAGTCGTAAAAATTTCGTTTTTATAAATATTTTCTATGGAATTTCTTGGCATTTTATCATATTTCTAGTAAAAATTCTGAAATTTATAAATATTTAATTTACTTAGAGAAACTTAAATAATTTGTCTGAAAAGCAATTGTTAACAAGTGGAATTTTAACAAATTATTATTCTAAAAATTTTAAGTGAATTATTCTAAAAATTAATTCTAAAAATAATTAATAAATTATTCTAAAATTTTTTACTCAAAATAATTCTGATTATTAGATGATGAAATTAATAAATAAAAGAAACTGAAATATTCAGCTATATATATTTAAATAGTATTACAATTCCCTTTTATTTGAATTCATTTTTATTCCTAACTATTCGTATTAAATATGGTTTTTTTAAATCAAAAATAATTTTTAATACCATGTTGTTAATAGTAAATTTCTCTATAAAAGTTGAACTAGTTCTTTTTATAGCAGATATATTTTGAAGACGTTTTATATATTTTTTAATAAAATATAAAATGGAAACAGCAATTTATTTTTTCTTATTTCACGAAATACATGGAAAAATGTACTGTAAAAATTGTTTTTTTTTTTTAATCAAATATTAGCGTATTGATCGAGTTTGCCCAAGTCGTATCTCTCTGGTATCGTAAGTAGTGAACATCAATAATCTGGGCTCATGTTTTACAATTATTGCTTTCAGAAAAAATGAAATTTTATGGCGATTTGGACAAGCGTCTCGCATTAATATTTAAAATGCCTGATTGGCTTTGATCTAACTGTACTGTAACCATAGTATTTCTAATTTGGACTACTGTATATTCTCCTGCATTATAGGAGAAAGTAGGGCTGCATTAGGATGTCCCTCTTAACTAAGTAGGGTAGTGTTACTCGCGTCCGTAGTATATCTTTAAGCTATACGGGGCCCCAGGGGTAGTGTTAAATGAGCAACAGCGGTGCAGATCTTTCTTATGGCATACAGATTAACTGTCTCTGTATTGCCAGCTGCATTAGAACAACAGCATTTCTACTTTAGCATTAGAACAACAGACAGACTTATGCATAAATTACTAAAAATAAAACTCTTATTACATAACTTAAAATAAATATGATCATAATTGGTATTTTATAATTCCGAACACACAAAAATTGCTAAGCTAATGTGATAGATATGATAGATATGAAAGATATATAAGACTTTTTTTAGATATTCATAAACATGACATTATCCTTTATTCTTTTATACACTTTATTTTAAATTACAATACAGTCTTTGTATTTTATGTTATATAAAGTATTTATATGACAAATTGAAAAAAAGAAAGTTTATTAAAAAGAAAATTTGATTCAAATTGTATTTATAAGTTTTAAATAGTAAAAAATTCTTCTAAACATCATCAGAAGATACACTACCTAGAATACTAATTTAAAATCACGCGTCATTGGCAATTGAAACGTGACTTGGAGTTGTTTCTTATATTCTAATTTTTATTTGTTTATTTGAAAATTATTTCCCTTTTAAAATTTCAATAGGCTAGAGTTAACTGATCATTTCAGCCACCAACAAACCGGCAGCCACTTGGAATGCGACGCAGGTGCACCTTTGACGTCAGAGGTAATGTCACCAATCATCAAAAAAACATGTAATTTGCTAGATGAAGCGTCAGTCACAAGAATTAAATCTGGCAACAACTCGAAGTATGGAATTTCCCATTCTTAAAAAGTCAATGGCATGTTCTAAAAGCAACTTCTAACTGACCAATCTAGTTTGGGACTTATTTCTTCTCATTATTTTCAGAAAAGGGGATGATTTTGAACGAGTAATTGAATGGTTTATTCGTAGAACTTACTTAATGGATCAACAATACTTTTTTCATAACATTCTTTGTCTTAATTAGCCTTACAGCTCTAAGTATGAGCTATATATATATTGCTCAAACAATGATTGATTTAATATCACGTTTTCCATCAATGTTACACGAATTTCTTTTACGACAAATTTATAAAAAAGCTCAGATGCACCATTTAATTTTTGACTTCTGTCTTAAAATTGATGATGCTCACATATTTAAGTTGCTGTATATGAATTTTGAGAAGATTAAAACGAAAACACTATCTTAGTTTCCTTTATATCACTCTACAGAGATAAAATATAATTTAAGATAAAGTTTTGTATTGAAGTGGGGGTTAGCAAATATCTTTTAATAGCAATTATTTAAATTAATTGTATTATATATTGTTTACAGTACTAAATATTGAAATTTTTTTTTTTTTTTTTGAAATCTTGCTTTATAAAGTAATTAATTTGACTATTTAGTAACATTGATTGCACTTATAATTGCATTAATTTAATTATTTATCTTCGTTTATTTTATTATTTTAACAATAACTTATCAACCACGTAAGGGAAAAGGTTTTACTACTTATGTAAAAATAACAATTAATACTTTTTTTAAGTATAAAAATGACTTAAACTGATTAAAAATTAGCATTCGAATATTAAGTAGATAAACCATACCTTCAAATAATTCCCATTTGTGTATGAAAAATTAAGTATTAAATACATAATTATGATACTATTCCTGAATATAATTAACTAAATATGAATCAAATATTATTTTAAATGTAAATGTTATTCTTTTATTGATAATTATTTAAAAAATATAATTGTATTGCAGGAGGACAATTCATACCTGTTTATTCATCTTTATATTTTTTGTTTGTCCATACATTTCAGAAGTACTTATTGAAAAAGAGATGTTAGTTGTAAAATATATAAAAAAAACAGAAAATACTAATATATGTAGATATAGTTTAACATATATAGATCACATTCCTTTCTCTCTGTATTAGTTCATTATATAGAGAAAGGACCGATTGCATGCTCTATTTCAAAGTAATGGTTGTCATTATTTTTCAAAGGCAGTCAATCATTCGACGTTAGAATAGCAGAGATGCAGCAGATTCAGAGTTGCCTAAGAGCCTCTGCAAGGCAGGCTGCTACGCTATATCCACATTGTACCACATTCAGCAGTTTTGAATAAACAATTCCAAGGGTGGTATCTGGGAACTTCTCCCTTCCTCCTCCTTCTCGAGCTCAATGGGAGGACATTCCAATCTATAGTTTTATCGTACTCATACTCGACATAGATACTTTGAGTTTCGATTTAACATTGCTTGTGGAGTTCCAAATTAAATGCTCTTGCTTCGAAAACGCAATGCATTATCCCTTAACGCTTCTGGTCATTTTAAACTAATAAGATTCATTCACTTTATAATAATGCTAATAAGTATAAGTCGTTCTATAACCAATCAGACAGCTTTCTTATTTATACAATAAAAATATAAAAACTTTTACTGTAGGTCTACTTCTTATAAAGTGGCATACTTATAAAAGGTACTTTGAATATTAATGATACTCTTATAAAGTGAATACTTATAAATGTAAACTTTGATTATGAAGACACTTAACTTTTCCATTGTTCGCATAATTTTTAACATTTGAATAACTATAAATTAGTATAGCAATTATATAAAATGTTATTTACATGTGAGCTGTCATTAACCAACAATGTTTCCATAGCAATAATAAAAAAACAATTTAAAAATTGTTTTATTGGTAAATAAGGATCGCCCTTTTTTCTAAAAGAGAAAAAGTTTGAGATTTCATTATATTATCCGAGAGAAGATATAACAGTAATTATGGATCATAAAAAGTTGAATTCTGTTTACAACAGATATTTTTAATGCTTTAAAATCGTGACTACTTCCATTTCAACACAATCCATTTTGTGAAAACTTCATTGCAACAGATTATCATCAGTCATAATTTAGTATTGGCCAACGTATGCATCAATTATTTTGCATCATCTAGAATATTCATAACGAAATCTTTATTGTAGAAAGGGTTCACTGATTATATGTGTATTGTTGTGACATGAAATTATAATTTGAAGAAAGTAAATTATTCTTG
Source organism: Caerostris darwini (assembly GCA_021605075.1). Lineage (NCBI taxonomy): Eukaryota > Metazoa > Arthropoda > Arachnida > Araneae > Araneidae > Caerostris > Caerostris darwini. The sequence goes on along the minus strand of BPLQ01003648.1, from coordinate 94,342 downwards.
AACATTCGTCACATGTTAAAAACTAAAATTCTAGATCCATTATTTATTCATTGAAAACATTAACAAATATAACTGATTATTATTTATGCTTTTATATTTGAATAACCATCAATTAGTACATCAGATGTATTACAATGCTATATACATTTAAGCTGTCAACTACCAGGAGTGATTTAAATATAGCTTTAAAAGTTTTTTAAATTTAATTATTTCTGTTCTTCATTAATAATGACCCTCAAATGAATATTATATTATATCATTTATTATTTAATTTATTTCGAATTATTATTTTCTAAAATTTGTTTTAATTCCTTTATATCAATTTTTAAGAATATCAATTGAATAGATTATTATTTACAAAAGCATGTATTTATTTTATTGCTATTTTATTAAATGACTTTTAAAGACCATTAAAATGTAATGAAAACACTTTTAATTGTTATTATTTAAATTTTCAACCTAAATGACAAAAATATTATTAAGTAAGTTTGTGGTGGTATATGCGAGGATAACTGAACTTTTTGAGACAGTGGCAGACAAAACGCAGAAGAAAAAAAATTATTCGTTAAATTTGTAAATTTGAACTCTTTTATGGCCGCAGACGATAATTTGTGGCAACAATTGCAATTTAGCTGTCGCAGAATAGATTTTGGAAAAAAGGAAAATGGAATTGACGCGAGAACATTATCGCACTGTGATTTTCTATGATTTTAAAGTGGGGTTAAATCAAGAAGAATGCTTTCAACGTCTACAACTACCATATGGAGACGAAGCTCCATCTCGTGCTAGTGTATTTAGATGGTTTACAAAATTTCGTACAGGTCGAAGTTCTCTGCTGGATCAAGAACACACAGGAAGACCTTCATCAGCTGTAGTTCCAGAAAATGTGTCGGCCATACGAAAAATGTCGATGATAATCACTTACCAAATGATACAGAAGAAACTTAACATTAGATCCGCAGCTATACATAGAATACAGTTATACAGTTATATAAAGTGATAGAACATCCACCCTATTCCCCTGATCTTGGTATGTGTGACCTTTGACTTTTTTTTAATGTAAAGAAAAATTTACATAGTCGCCGTTTTCATTTCGAAGATGAGATTGATGAGGCTATAAAAGCATATTTTTTTTATCAATTCCAAGAAATGGACGGCGTGAAGCATTTAATCTTTGGAAAAATATTCTGCAAAAGTGCATTGATGTTGGAGGGGACTGCTTTGAACACTCTTAAAATTTGATAAATTAAACTTGTACTATTTAACCGTATCTCAAAAATTTCACAGTGACCCTCGTATCTATAATTAACCAATTTTAAAATTTTACATTTTACCCCAGATAAATTAACTTGAAAAATAACAGTTCTTCACTATTTTAAATTTTATTAAAGCCAGTTTTAACGGCATAAAAATGATTCTCACTTCTAAGACTTTTAGCATCATATTAATTTATATTATTGGTCTGCTTGTTAAAATCATTTAAAGTTACTGCATTCATTCAAATATTGTAATAATAAATATATTTAATTAATTTAAAATTTTCATTCATACATTTCCTTTATTTATAAAACATAACCTAGCATATAAAACATATCCACTGAAATCAAAAATATATTGGATTCATATTATTCAACACACATCGATATTTTACATTTAGATGTATTGCACATACTGTGTTTCCCACTATATTATTTTCTACATTTTTTCAATTTCTCAGCATTCTTGATTGTCCTTAATTTTTGATTGCTGAACTTATAATCATAAATCATAATTTCTCTCATATACTTTTTAAATTTATCTATATTGCCAATTTTTCAACCTCATTTATTTTTAAAAAACAAAAAGGCCTAAATTGTTTTTAAAAATACAAACGTAGATTTATTTGGTATACTTAAATTTAGCTAATTGATTTAATTTTCATATTTCAAAATTCAATTTATAATAACACGAAAAAAATAGAACCATCAGCACAGAACTATACACATCCATTAAATACTTTATTTTAATTAATTTATTATTGTAATCAATTATATTTAATTATAATGATTCTGAATATTATTTAAAATATACGGATTTAAAATAAATTATTAATCTATTCATTGTTGCTTAATGCTTACAAAATAATTTGAAATAAAGCCATTATTCAAAGCAAAGGCAAGTAATTAATCACAGTACTTTTAATTATAATCAATAAATGAAAATGAATTATAACTTTTTTTGATAATTTATAAGTTAATGAATATTTAATCATCATAGTAAATGATTAAAAACTGTCGAAACGTAAGAGAAAATAAATAAAAGGAATTTTATGTGAGGGATTCTAATGTGATTGGAGTAAAATGGAAATCTGTGAATGAATAAATAAAGATATATATATATATATATTATAATTTAATTATTATTTTTTAATAATGCTTATTTTTTATAATTTAATTATTCTTTTCTAATAATATTTCAAAATTTTATTTCTTATTATTTAATTATTCTTTTCTAATAATATTTAAAAATTTATTTTTTATAATTTAATATAAATTTTTTTATTTAATATATTTTTTTAATTTAATATATGTATTTTTATAATTTAATATAATTTTTAAAATTAAAAAAAAAAAATTTAATATTATCATTTTATAATTTAATTATTATTTTTAATAATATTTAAAAATTTATTTTTTATAATTTAATATATATATATTTTTAATTTAATATATATATTTTTTAATTTAATTTAATATAATTTTTAATTTAAAAAAAAAAAATTTAATATATTTTTTATAATTTAATTATTATTTTTTAATAATATTTTTAAAAAATTTTATAATTTAATATATATATTAATTTAATACACTTAAAATTAAATATATATACATTTTTAATTTAATATAATTTTTTAAAATATCTTTTTTCATGTTTTTTATAATTTAATAATTTTAAATTACATACATATTTTAAATAAAAATGCTTTAGTTTTTCTTTGATTTGTTAAATGATTTAAGTATTTGAATGTGTGGCAAACTTATTAGTGAGTATAACATTCTAGCATAAAAAAAAAAAACTTCGAATACATTCACGATTTATTTGAATATCTGCATCATTCTAAATATATATAATTCTTAACAATTGTTTTTAAAAATAACATTTGAAAATTAACATTTTAGCATATTGAAATTGATTATCAATTATTGATTTACTTTTGAATCAGCGATTTAATTTTATCTCATTGTTTGGCTTGTTTTATAAAAGTTACTTCTACATCGTTTTTCCATTAAATTACTACACAAATATATTTTCATTGGTTGTTTTGATTTAAATTAGCATTAAAATAATGAATGACTTCCTCTTGGGTTTTCTGCTTTGCGTGTATTAGAGTATTTAATTAATCTCTTAACAATGCATTCGAAATTATTTTAAATACGAAATGAAATTTGTTTATTGCAATCGTACGAAACCGAACAATTTATTTTTCTCGAATTTTATCCATGCATGCAAAGTCAACGATGTAACTTAAAAATAATAATAATAATAATAAATTACAAAGGAAAGCAAAAAAGATCCTCTGTAATATTTGACCTACTTAAACTCAGTACTCCATACAAAATATTTCAGTATATTAAATTGTTTAAAAAAAAAATCTGGTATTTTTTCAATGGAGCCATGTTGAGTTTTGTGGATTGCCTTGATGCATTAGAGACCGGACGCGGAAACCACGTGATCGAACGCTGTCTGACCTTGGCTACTCTTTTTGACCATCAGCCTTATGTTGGACTTCTCGTCTTGCATTCTTAGTGAGGAAAAAAGTCCAAATATTTCCGGAAAAAAAGGTTTTTTTATCCTTATTTTCAGAAACTCAATTTTTTCCTCGAGTTTAAGGTAAATTCGTTTCTTAAAAACATGTCAGTTTTTAATTTAGTATAGAGTAAAAGGAATAAAAGATCATTGAGGCACATTGAATTCCGTGTTATTAAGAGGCAAACTTTTCTATGAATAATTTCTGCCACAAGACAATTTTCATTTAATTAATGTATTCCTTAATGCAAAAAAAAGGGGGAATACATTTTGCCGTGTATTTCTACGTGCAAACAAGTAGTTTTTGATAAAGGAAATATAAAATTAGCTGTCTTTATGAATGATATTTAATGCAAATATTTTGTAAAGGGTACGTTATAAGTAATTTATATGATAATGCATTTCTTTAAAAATACATTCATGTGATTTAATGTCCTTTTACCTTATTTTAAATTCGATTAAGAAAGGAAGAAAATTGTTGGAAAATCAATCAATTATAAGCACTAACAAAAAATATTTATAAAATTTAAAAATAAAAAAAATTGTGATAATAAATATTATTTGAATTTAATATATATATTTACATATATCAAAAAAATAAAATTAAAAAAATAAATATGTATACATATATTTATAAAAAATATATAAAATTTATATTAATATATATATATAAATATATATATTTTTATATTTACATAAAATTAATTAATTATATTAAAATTATTATTATTATTAAATTAATATATTTTAATATATATTTATACACACCCACACAATGTAATATGCCGATACATATAATTAGTAGATAATTGAAAATATTTTCATGATTCAGATAATTAATCGAATCTACAAATTTAAAAAAGAAAAATCCATATATATTATTAATAAATATAACATATATATCATTTATAATATAATAATAATAAATGAATTTTTTGCTTTTTATAATTTCCAAACAATATGTTAATTTATCAATTAAGAATCTATATTTCTATTAAATTTTCCAACAAAGATCTTTTTATCTAATTGTTAATTAAAATTTTATTAACCAATCAAATTGCTCAAAATAGAAGTCATCTTTTTAATGTGAAAATAATCATAATAAAACATGTAAATCTATATTATCAATTGAAATAGAGTTTCGTAAAAATTAATATTTTTTTTTTAATGTATGGAACTAATATATGAATTTTATTAAGGTTTCCTTATATAGGATAAATAAAAAAAGCAAAAAATTCGTTTTGTAATATTATCTTCCATACCGGAAGATTGTATTAATAAATGAATTTTTTTCTTATTATAATTTTCAAAGGAAATGTTAATTTGTAAGTAATTGAATCAAGTAATTGAATCATTGGCATCTTTTTAATGCCAAAAGGAATATAATAAAATATATAAATCTCTATTATCAATTGAAATATGGTTTAAGAAAGTTGATATTTTTAATAAATATATGGAACTAACTATTAGGGAATATTATTAAGGTATTCTTATATATATATATGATAAATAAAAATATATTTTTTAAAACATATGTTCTTTTAAGTTTCAATACCTTCTAAATTAGAAATTTTAAGATATAGAATTAATGAATATAGAAAATTTTAACGTGTAATCCTTGACATAAAGAAGGCAACTTTTTAATGTCAAAATGAATATAATAAAATATATAAATCTCTATTATCAATTGAAATATGGTTTAAGAAAGTTGATATTTTCTAATAAATATATGGAACTAATATATGATTATTATTAAGGTATTCTTATATATGATAAATAAAAAAATATTTTTTTTAAAACATATCTTATCTTAAGTTTCAATACCATCTAAATTAGAAATTTTAAGGCATAGAATGAACAAATATAGAACAGTTTAACACGTAAACCTTGACATAAAGATAACGAAGAAGATTTGCATGTAACGAATGTCTTGTCCTTCAACTGTCAATCGGTATTTAATTGTCGACATAATTGCTCTAACCAAGCCGTTACGATTCAAATTCTTATGATGCATACATGTAGGATGGAAATAAAAGTCAAATTTAAAACAATTTCAAGGCTTTTGTCATCTAATTAGACCTTTTTAGCTACATAGTAAAACATATTTTGTTGATAAACGAAAAAGACACGATTCAAAGAATTAGTTGACCCAAATAAGAAAATTGGTTTAATTATCGGGAATTATTCAACTATGGCAATAATATAAAAGGAGTTTAAAGTCAGACAGGATAATCTTTCAACTGGTTTAATAATGTTTCTTTTTGTCGATTGTGACTATTTTTGAATTTCTAAATTTATATAAACAACTTTATTTAAAAATTTTTTTTTTTGCAAAATGTGGAAGATTATCTTCTAATTAAAAAAAATGCATATCTCTATAAGAGCGCTATAAATATTTTATATTTGAAAGCAGCTTATAACGATAAAATCTGAAAACATAATTTTTAACGTGGAATTTCATAATAGTGTTATAAAAAGTTTACATTTATTTAAAATAAAATCCCTTTTTTTAATTTTACTTTTTATAAACCTCCAGAAATAAAGTTTTGTACATTTTCATTTTTAGATTTCAAAATTGAACTTGCTTGAAGCAATTTTTTAGAAACAATAGGTTCTTAATATATTTGTAAATGCTGTAACTTTTTTCTCTAATTTGTAATTTTTAAGCAATTTAAAATTTAAAAGTTATCTCATAAAAATATTATATTCATTAAACTTTCAGAATTATTTATAAAAATAAAATTTTCATAATTTTTTGTTTAATTTTATATTACTCTTTTTAATAAGTATTGTTATTGTAATTCCTTTTATAAAAAAAATTATTTTAATTCTTGCCATAATAATAGCTTTTATTATAAAAGAATTTTAGCTACATATTTTAATTTTTTTAATAATCAGGATTTTTTAATTTAAACCTAATTTTAAAACAACCATAACATCGAATTACGTACTTCGCCAAATATTAAAAATAAAATTAGTATCAAGCAATATACGAAATTTATTTTTTTGTTTTCACAAATTTTGCTGTGTTAAACCTGGATGTAATTACAGTGCGAAACTTTTTAATTGGCCAAAAAATCTGAAATTATATAAGTCGAGGAATCACCACGTTATTATACATCATTTGATGTTCTGTTCTGTTTCAAATTAAAAAGCAATTTGTATTTCCTACAATACTGAAAATTATTTTGATTATTTCGTTCATTGTTACATGTTGCTGTAGATTACATCCGCTGACTGTTACTATTCATTCAAACATTCGTAAGAGTTTTGATTTCAAAAATAATAAAATGGTAACATCCATATATGTTTTTGATAAATATCTCTGATGAGACAAAAATTGAGATATATTGATGTGCAATTCGTTATGCTATTTATTGTCATAACTATAATACAACACTACAGCTAGGAATCCGGCGATAGAATATCTTACTAAGAGAACTTTTTACTATATATATATGTTTTGCAATTATTAAGTATAAAGAAAACTGTTATTTAAAAAACCAATGCATTTGTTTCATATTCTATATTCATCAGGTGAATATGAAGCTATTAGGTTATAATATCGTTCTATCAGATTAATGTAAAATATGTCTTCTTACTACTGTCTAATTATAAAAAATAGCATTGTAATTTTTAAATAGTTATTATTAGTAGATATATATTTTAAATAGATTCTTAATAGATATTATTAGTATATAATTTTTAGTTGAAATAAAATAGATTCGTCAGTCTATAATTTTTACCTTAACTATAGGTGAGAGATGCACACTCTTTTGCAAACAGCTGTTCGCACATTGGCACTATAACGCAATAGATAGCCACACACACCACAGAAAAAAACACTTGAAAGCTATTTGTCATATATTTATTAGTGCAGGTAAAGCAAATAATTTAGTATAATAAGAAGTTAATAACGATATTGAATTAGATTTCCATATGTTAATAACGTTTGATAAATAAACGTTTAATATTTAGTTTAACTTTCATAGAAATCAAGTGCAAAGATTAGACAAATGATTTTTATTTTTCGATTTGTTTGAAACTATTTGCACACAAATTATCTGTTAACATGCACAATTATTTTATTAAGCGAATTTTTGAATGAAATATACCTTTGAGAATATAAAATATATATTGATTTCCAAACATTTGGGAAAAATCTGGAAAATTGTAATCACATGGCCAAAAATTAGTGCATTTTCAAAAGGGCTACGCAAAATAAAATCAAAAAAGAAATATTGCATCAGAAAAGGATAGCTGCTGTCGTTTAACATCACTGCACTGGACACATGGCTCAAAAAAGACTTTAAAATTATCTACTATTTCTGCAAGTAGAATCTGCATAGTGCAGTTAAAGAAAGTTATGTTTTAGATATGAATACTAGACCATTTATCTGAAGCTTTACGATGGAGAGCTATTGGGCGAAAAGAAAGGGCTAGAGTTAATTATATGTAGCAAGATGGTTGAATGTGAGCACTTCTATAATTCATAAACTGTAAAAATTAACTTCTCAATGCTATATTTTCAAGTTTTAGGGAATACAAACATTACTATATCTTCTCTCTATATATAAGATATAATATATAAGAGATAATAAGGGTCTGAATAGCCGAGCGTCTAGCGCTCTGCCATTCGGTGCCACAAGTTTCGGGTCTGAATCCCGGCGGTGTCCATGGATGTTTGCCCACTCAGAATTCACTTTAAATGGTAGGTCCCTGTCTAATATGATCGTAGAGCATTGTCTTGAGGTTTAGTTTTTCTTCCCCTAAAAGTGAATCTGCATATTACCTTTAGTCATAGACGTCGCTTGAGACGGGGTCTTTTGTACCTGGTGTAGACTTTCTTACGCTAGGGGGACTGTAGACTATTGTAAAACTAAACTGTACACTATTATATTTCTAAGAACAGAATTAACATCTAGACGTTAAAGACGAGGAAGAAAGAATTGCAAGCACAGCATTTGATCATTATATGCAGCCAACTGTAATAAACCACAGAACTGCTACACAATTCGCCTCAGATTTTTATTGTTATTGTTGCAGCCACTGAAAATCTGGTATCTAAATCAAATGTGCACATAAGACTTAACGAACGAGGGTTATATGCAAGATATCCAGCATTGTGTGCATCCCTCCATCAACTCACTCCAATGAAAAGTTTAATTAAACACGAAACACATGTTAATTGGAATGAAAGTCAATGGAATTTGTATCTTTTTAATTATGATTTATTTATAAAAAGATTTAAGAAGATTGTTAATCTGATACGAGGCAATAATATGCTATTATTCCAGTCATATCCTTGAAAAAGGCTCATTTGGTGGATCTAGTGTATGTATGTGGGCAGGTATCTCTTCGGATTGCAGCATATCTTCCCAAGAGGCACCATTACTGATCAGTTACGTAACGACATTCTAAATCAAGTTGTTCATCCTTGCGCAAGTGAAGTTCATGATTTTTTCAACGATAATAATAGACCATACATAGCTCAGTTGCAGCATTACTTTCGTGTGGAGGCTGTTATGGATATGAAGTGGTCAGCATGTTCTAAAAACTTGAATCTGATTATGCATGTTTAGGATACTGTAGGATGACGATATGTTGCACTTGCCATATTTCAGTGTTTTAAAATTGTCTTGACAGAGAAATGTGCTTTTATGTTAAGTTATTAAGTACTATAATTTTGAAAATGGAATATTACTTTCCTGCCCTTATAGCTATTAGAAGTGATCACATTCCATATTGAAGTTGATCACATATGAAATCAAGATACTTTGTTTTTTGTTATGTTTCCAAGTGTATTTTCAAGAAAGGAAATACGCTAAAAAGCTTTTCTTTTGTGCCTAATTTGCACTATTTGATCACGAATATCGCCAAATTTTATTAAATTCCAATAAAAAAAATCTACAATCGTATTTATTTTTATTTTTCTTTATTATTGAAAAACAGTGCATAATATGTTATTGTCAAATATTTGCATTTCTAAATTAAAAATAAATATTAAAAACAATTCTTTCTAACATTCAAATGTTTACTTTTTATTAAGATAAAGTGGAACCAAGTACCATGTTTTATAAAAACCTGAAAGTTGTTTCATAGAAAAAAAAGCCTGTTCAATATTTTTTTTAAATTATATATATATGGTGGCGCAAGAAGCATGAAGCATGTGGAGGCATGGTCTATTCATCACTGATCCAGATTAGCAATGAATAAGATTAACTGCTAGAGTAAACTTTGGTTAACGATTTCTCACCATACAATTGATTGTTATTCAATTTGCATCTGAATTTTTTTCATTGTTTTTCATTTTTTTAAAAGTTATTTTTTAATCAAATATTGATAAAAAAGCATTGATCAAAAACAAATATTTACATACTTTATTTAATGAAAAACATTTGGCGAAAAAATTTCATTATAAAATAGTATTTGTCTCCTTGATTATTGAAAAATATATTTACTAATAGTATAGCTTCGAAAACCAAACTATGTTTTGAATGAGTTCTTTAAATTCAAATTATGTACTAAAATGGGGTTTTATTTATCAAAAGATATATTATTACAATGTGAAATTTTTGCATTATTTTTTCTTGTTTACTTATTTACATATAACACTCCCATTCAACCGTATCATTTACATGATTTTCATTACTATGATTGGTTTCTTACACTATCATGTCCTAATATGATGTTTTTAAAATTCGAAACATAACATAAATAACCACAGCCGAGGTCCCAATGTATGTCATGTATTTGGAAAGTGTAATTTCTTTTGTGGTCTACTTAATATATTCAAAAGCGGTTGAACAAAGGATTGTAAACTTTCTAAGAAACTTGTTAAGAAATATTCATTATTTTAATAATAGCATTTGTTAAACACATAGTGGGAAGGAAAAGCACTAGACATTGTGTAAATATGTCTTGTATTTCTAATATCCATACAAATGTTTGCATTGAGCTGAAATTTCTTAAAATTATTTTTGTTGTATTTACATTCTGGTGCTTATTTACTCCCTTGGTATCCTTATAATTCAAATGAAATAGACATTATTAAAATAACCAAACATATTTTTTAAACGACAAGGCTATAGAAAATCTTTAAAACAGTTTATATCGATATATATTGCATTGATTGAATAAATAAATTAATATTGATTTGAAAATGTCTTCTCCATTATTTCATAGAAATAATAATTTAGCAAAGATTCAAGGTCATTAATGTTAAATGCACTACATTTTTTTTTGCATTTTTTTAAAGTAGTGATCAAAATATAACATATTAATTTGTGGTTAAATATAATAGATTTATTATATATGATATATAAGGTATATAATAGATTTTATATTCCCCTATACTAACTCTAAACATTTTAAACAGGAAAATAAAACTTATAAGATTTTATATATGCAAAATATTATGACAAAAGAATATTTTTTATATTTTTCTTGTTTTCCCTCCACTCTTTCCTTTAAAGGAAATCAACAATAAAATTTCATTCGAATTAATTATTTATTTTTTTTAGAATAACCACTTATATTGTTTTTATTTAAAAATATTTCCTATTAACTTTTATATTTTCGAAGCTTAATTAAAAATGCGCTTTAAGGTGATTTTTATGTTATTTTTGTAACTAATTTTTCAAAATATGAATCTAAAAAATTTATCATAATTTTTGTATAAGACATTTAAAATATTGTTTTTATATGGCAAAGAAAAATTCTTATGTACCAAGGTTAAATATAAAATAAAATAACTAACACAATTCATAAAAAAGCACAAAACACAATAATTAACACAATTCATTAAAAAGCAAGTGTCTGATACAATTATTAGTTAATTAATAACACTTTCCATTTAAAAATTAATACACGAATAGATAAACTTGTTATGAAGTTATTAGGATAATAACAAGATAATTGATTATTTTAAAAGTGCAATTTATTCGTATTGATAAAAAAAAATTTTTCAATATATTAGTCGTAATTTTTTTGGAATCCTTTTTGAATTAAAAAACCACTTTTATTTTGATATTATTTAAATTTCTTGTTAATATACTAGTAATTCATTAAAAAATTTCTCAATATATACAGGAACAGTTTTTCAAAAATATAAATGTATATTATTATTTAATACGCTTGTTAGTGTGCGATGATAGTAATTACCGATATTTCTAATTAATAATGAAAATTACATGTGTTTCAAAATAAACGCCTTGGAAAATTTATATCGCAAGATTTTTTGTCACCCAAAATTCTTTTAAGGTATTTTGTCTCGAAAACAATTTATAAATTACGAATAATGAATTTTTTCTAAAATATTTCTACAAATCTGAAATATTTTTCTTGTTCTGTAACTTGCAAACTGAAATTCCAATTATTTGATTTAACATTAACATTATTTGATTTAACATATTAAATCAATTGGAAGCTATTATAATTATTATTATTATAGAAACTTATTATTTGAATAGAACTTATTATTATTAAAACAACATTTTATTGATTGGTATTAAGTAGTACATCACATAATCTGTTGTAATTTTCAGGAAATATTTTATGCTGTTGCAAATTATTATTCATTCAAAAAATTTCGTTAAAAAGACGTGAAAAATAATTCAACGGGTGACATTTTTTTTGTGAGATACAAATATGTACATAATGAATATCAATTTTACTTTTGAATAATTCAACAAATTTATAGGGGATTATTCAGAAATCAACTCTTAGTTCATAGTTAATTCTATTTGGAATGATAATCATAATTATCAACTCTTGGAATGATAATCATAATTAATAACTATTGGAAGGATAATCACAATTATCAACTCTTGGAAAGGTAATATAACACTTACGAATGAGTTTATATAATGCTAACACCATCGAAAATAAAATACATTAAGTAGTGATTGGGACACATTTTTTCGTATAGAGTTAGTTTGTATAGTGAAAATTGTCTGGTGTTTTCACGCTTACTATATGTTGATGCAGGACTATTATTTGTAGAATGTCTTCTAGAACGACAATCCTTCTTGTAGAAAATGTGTTCCCTTTGTCATGAAATTGTCAACTTATTAATAGGTTTCATGTTGAAAATGTTGTTAGGATTAAAGAATAAATTAACTGAAATGAAAAATTTTTCAATATAGAGTAAATAAATTGTTCAAAATTTACTGGACGGTAGATGATGATAATTTCATTTTAGGCTTCCTTTTACTTCATATTTTTCTAGAGGTATCTGAATAAAGTTAATGACAGAAATTTAACTTGTTTTCCGTTTTTTCTACATTGACAAATATCAAAAGAATAGAAGGTTTCAAAGCTTAATTATTTTAAAAGCTTTAGTTGCTTTTTTTATCATGTTTTTTACTAGTTATCTGATCTAATTAGTATCTTATTAAAGTTAATGACAGAAATTTAACGAGTTTTCCGCTTTTTTCTACTTTGACAAATATCAAAATAGTAGAAGACTTTAAAACCTAATTATTTTAAAAGCTTTAGTTGCTTTTTTTATTATGTTTTTTTTTAATAATTAAAGCTGTTTTAACATTTCACAAACAATATATAAATTGTTATCACTGCAAATTAAGGGCTATGAAGAAACAGGAAAAACAATTTTTGAGAAAAGATTACCATGATCTCTTACATAAAAACATAAAAGATGTTTATCACCCACTCGTTGAAATCGCAGTGCAAAAATTCCGTATTCTTATCCTGATATTAAAATTAATAGTTACATTTTACCATTTCTTACTGTCGTTTTACGAAGTGACCTTAAGATTCAGAAAAAGATTATTGAAGATTTCAATCTATTCCTCCTTCTCCAAGCCAATCTGTTTCGATTGTCCGCACCTAATTACTAAATGAGTCGTTAAAAAAATGAATAGGCCTACCAATATTACTCTCATTGTTTGCTGGAGAAAAAATAACCTTGATTTAGAAAGTCTTGGAACCAGTATCCACCTTTGGTAGATTTTTCTTTTTTTATTATTATTTATTTACCTCTGGTGCCCAAGTCTCGTGACGTAACCCAAGCGAAACCGGTTGTGACCACTTTCACGTGTTGCCGAGAGGAAAACCAGGGGACCGAATGAAAGTGAGGGGGGGAGGGATGAAAGTTGTTATCCATGGCGGTTGAACGACGAAAGAGTTACACATCAAGAGAAGCAGAACCACTCATTTCTTAGTGCTGGTGGTTCACACTCGTTCGCTTACGGCCAACCAGCAGTATCAGGAACAGGCTCTGTCAAACGGGTACACGGCGTGCGAGTAGAGAACTTTTTTTCCCAAGTTCAGTTCGCATCAGAGAGGACCGTTTTTTGTTTACTTTCCCTAACGCGGGCCCCAAAGGCTTGCAATCAGGGTACACCCATCTCACCATCGATGCTTGGGGAAGATCTAACCCGTTTGCAACAAGCGACAGCAAGTGATACAAGTGTGCCTTCCAGAAAGATAAAAATTGCAAAACAAAAAATATTGGAACATTCTACTTCCGCGGAATCCAATTGAATTACGAAAACCTTATTTTCTTTTTTTCCTCCTTCGAAAAGCCAAGCCAAGATGACGACCGGAACAGGTAAGCTGTTTACTTCCTCTTTAGAATGTGTTCTCTTTATTTTTTTTTGTGAAATTTTGTTGGTCATTCTGGTTTGATTGTCTTTTTTTCACCCACTTACTGAACTACTTGCTGGCGGATACCTTTCACTTCCGATGGTCTGTTTTCTAGTTGCCCCCAAACCTTTTTTCCCACTTCGCGTTCTGTGGGCAAACAGAGCGAACGGAACTATTGATCATGCCGTGCAAATTTTGTTTCTGTTTATGCTCTCGGTCGCCCGATGCTTTTCTAACAATTCAATAATTTCGCGTGATTCTCTTTGAAAAATTCTCGGTACGTTGTGTTTGTTGTGCTTCTTTTTCATGGGTGACGTCAGGTTGCTGTTGATTACGAACGGTTTTTTGGGTTGCCCACAAGTGGTGCGTTGTAGTAACTCTCTTCAGAAAAGCCACAAGTCAGACACGAATCGTCGTTGTCATATTTTCTGATAATGATAAACTTAATTTTGAAACAAAATGAAAATCATAATTTGTGTAAAAAATATCATTATGGATTACATACTTTAGCCGTTTTGATTGGAAATCGATTTGAACGCCATTTAAAATGTGGTCTCATCAAAAGATAGCACAAGGTAAGAATTATATTCTTGTTAGTTTCTTTATAAATTAGAAGATTCTTTTATTGAAAAATAATTTTTGTCATAATTTTTTGTGCATGATTAAATAGGGACAGAGCTCATTGGAAACATAATAGATGTTTTTTTAATACTTGTCGAAACAATTTTGAATTATTGATTAAAACTTTTTTGGTATTTTGAAACTCTGTTCAGAAATACCACAAGTCAGACGCGAGTTCGTAGTTGTCATATTTTCTAATAATGATAAATTTAGTTTCGAAGCAAAATAAAAATTATAATTTATGTAAAAAATATCATTATGGATAACATACTTTAGTCATTTTGATTGGAAGTCGATTTGAACGCCATTTAAAATGTGGTCTCATCAAAAGATAGCACAAGGTAAGAATTATATTCTTGTTAGTTCCTTTATAAATCAGAAGATTATTTTATTAAAAAATAATTTTTGTGCATGATTAAATTGCGACCGAGCTCATTTGGAACATAATTGATGTTTTTTCTTTTTAATTCCTGCCGAAACAATTTTGAATTGTTGATTAAAACTTTTTAGTATTTTGTAACTCTGTTCAGAGACACCACAAGTTAGACACGAGTCGTCGTTGTCATATTTTTTGATAATGATAAATCTAATTTTGGAACAAAATGAAAATCATAGCTTTTGTAAAAAATACCTTTATGTATTACGTACTTTTTTTTACATTTTGATTGAAAGTCGATTTGACCACTTGTGGTCTCATTAAGCACAAGATAAGCATTACTTTCTTGTTAGTTCCTTTATAAATGAGAAGATTCTTTTAATAAAAAATAATTTTTCGTGCATGATTAGCTTGCGACCGAGCTCATTGGGAACATTGTTGATGTTTTTTTTTAAATTCTTGCTGAAACAATTTTGAATTGTTGATTAAAATTTTCTGGTATTTTAAACAGAATTTTAATTAGCCTACTTTACTTTATTTTGTAATATCTTGAACTGAATTAAAAAATTCCAATTTAATAACATTGCTAAGAACTTTATCGCAATAGATTTTTAATAAAATTAATTGTATATAATTTTTTATGGTTTAAAACGTTTATTATAAGCATAAAAACACGAAATGGCCAGCTTTGTTTTACAAATTAAAATTTTGCTATTATTTGTACATAATTTTTTCGTTAGACTAAGAGCATAAGATAGAATAAAATAAAATTGAATGCTTTATTTATATAATTAAAAATAAAATTCCACATTGGATGGTCAAAAATACCAAAACAGAACTTTTGTCGTAAATTTTCAACTATTTATGAATGACGTTTAAAACTTTCTCCATTTTGTTTTGTATAATTTAACAAATTGTTAAAATTATTTTTCTTGTAATGCTGCAAATTTTTAACTTCAAAGCATATTTTTTCCTCTAACGCAACTTTAATTTGAAAAATCATAAATTTTTCATTTTTATATGTTAGATTTATCTAGTTTTTAAATTAGTGAAGTATTAATACTTGTATAATTAGTAAAAATTACACAAAGGAATTATATATGTACTGTAATTATAATAAAATTTAAGTATCCAACAAATTTTAATAATAAGATATTTGACAAATTTTATTTAAAAATTTTAGTTAAAACGAATATTTAAATGATATTTTATGTTCATAAATTTTAAATTTTTTAATGTGAGGAAATTGAGAATGTATTTTTTTTGGAAAATAAAAATTTTAAACTAAATAATTAATTTTCTTTTTACTTTTTATATAAACTAAATTCGAAGTGTTATTAATTAGTAGGAATTTGAAATTAACTAAGACTAAATATTGTGTGCTACTCATACACACTTTCCCTGCTTATTAAAGATTTGTTGATATCATAATGATAGGCTTTAACAGCCCAATACGTAGTTAGTAAAAATAGGATAATTAAAATAATATTTTATAAATATTTTTTAAATATGTTTAAATATATTTTAGGCTTTAATAACCCAATATGTGATTGGAAAAAATATGTCAATTCCAAATAATATTTTATAAACATTTTTAAAATAAATTTAAATTTTATTGAAGTAGATATCAAAAATTTTATTAATCTATCACAACTCATTTTATGTAAAAAGTCAATCGATAATAACTTTTTTTTTTGTGTAAAAAAGTATATCCATTATTATGAGTGCATTTTCCACTTTTTATATACCGTCTGTGCTGTATTACACCATCGAAATACATTTTATTTATACTGATTATTCATACGATGATGTTATTTCCTTATTGCATTAAAATATTTATTTTAAAATTCAAAATGTTAATTATTTTTCTCAATATATAACTATCAGCATATATCAAAGATATAACAAAAATAATAACTTAAATCTATCACTCCATACACGATTATGCTCCATTTTCCATATTACTCCCAATTTCTATCGGTAATTGAAAGATAAAGAATTCTTACAATAAAACGGGTAATTTTTTCAAAAAATCCCCAGTAATTGGTCAAAGAAATGAATAAAAAAAAGCAAATTAAGTAAACCATTTTAATAAATCTTTGAAAAAAATTCAAAGCATGCATGCGTAATAAGAAATAAAATAAATAAATAAAATTGAAACCCAATTTGTTGCCCTAACAACAATACTGTTTCAAATTCGTGTCATCTCAGTTCTTTTTCTTCCGGGTAGTAAAAGTTTTGTGACTATTTGAGCCTCTGATAATCCCCGATAAACGAAGATTGTGGAACGATTACCCAGCCTGTTATTTGAAACACAATACGGAGATGGATGCACAATGTTGTAATCTGAAGATGCATGCGTGTTATGCTTATGATTCTACAA
The DNA here is from genome assembly GCA_021605075.1 of Caerostris darwini. NCBI lineage: Eukaryota > Metazoa > Arthropoda > Arachnida > Araneae > Araneidae > Caerostris > Caerostris darwini. Next base: position 76,568 of record BPLQ01003648.1, on the reverse strand, counting down.
ACGCGTGTCTTACACGCTCTTGTAGGCAAAGGTTAGATGAATGCATTTTCAAAACCTTTCAACTTTGTTCTTTTCTAGCACAGCTGAAAAACATAGACAAATATGCTTATAAAAATGTCTTAATTTAAATTTTTAAAGTGTTTTAAAGTTTATAGAATTAAAAAGCAATTAACAAAGCACATGTGACGAATACATAAAGCAATTGCTATTTTAACTTGCAGTTACGTTATAATTTAATGTAATATATTTATTTAAATAAAATATCTATGAAATAACGATATAAAATAAATATTTAGTTTTAATCATATTTTCTATGCTACATAAAATATATCCATTGAATCGATATGAACAATTTATTGAATCAGTATCAAAATTACATAGATGGTCAACTTCAATTTCTTATAAATAATTTCATTTCGGGATAACAAAATTCAAGATTATATTATATAAATAGAAAAACGGAGAAACTTTTACTTTGTGATAAACATTAATTTAAATAGAACTTAAAATTTAAGTATCATTTACAATGCTATAATTTCTATTCCGTTTAACGAAATTCCTTTAATTTCTCTAAAAAATAAAAAATATTTTTTAACTTACAATTTTTTTCCGTGTTTCAATTTATTTTTTTATGGCCATCATATCACGATAGAATTTATGATTTATGTTTAATTATATTTATGTAAAATTCGTTGTCATATTTAATGGTCATTTTTTTTTTATTTTTTTTTTTTTAGTTTACAATTCTGAAAAAACTGTAATAAGTTTTACAAGATTAATGAGTTTTGTTTCTGTAATTGAATAAAGAAAAATTTCTTTTAATAACATGATAATTAAAAATTTGGTTTTTATATTTTTCAAGTATGCCATTTTTCTATTCTGATTTAGTTGAATTTGGTAATTAATTTTAAACCATTGTTTAATGTATCTTAATTAATGTCTTAACTTAACGTATTAGTAAGTTAACTAATTAATGTATCTAACTAATTATGTATTATGTAGCTTAATTATTGTTTTTATTCTATATATACATTAATTAAATTTAAAATAGTATAATTTATCATATTAAAGAAAAACATGCAATTTGTGTTTAATTTTTTACAAATAAATACAGCACAATTTGGTAATTTACATAATTTTACGATTAGTTTACAATAAAAGTATTTTTTGGAACATTAGAATAAGTATAAAAATATATGTGAATACTTACTTATACTTAATCAAATGTACACTTAATCTTAATATGCATATATATATATTGCATGTGTGTACTATAACTGTTTTTAATAAATTCTACCTTTAAGGCCAGGTTTATTTATTACTTTATAATTCATGATTCAGCCATAAAAATATGAAAATGCAGTCAGTATTCAAAATATATCCATCATAATAATATACCACATTAACTTTAACAACAGATATTCTAGTGACCAAAAGTTTCATCATTTCAAATTTTTTTATGGATTTCCTGAAAGTATTATGTACGCTAGAATACAAAAATTAATAAATGCGCACATATTAAAATTTATAACCGGTTTTAAATATCAAAAAATTAAATATAAATATCCTATTTAAACTAAATATTGTTTATGATTATTTTAAATAACAATTATATTTTTTAAAAACACTTTCAAACTTAAATAATCCTTTTATTGTGGATTTGGTATTCCATTTTCACTATCTTTTATTTCGCTTAATTTTTATGTTTTTACCTGAATAATTTTTCGTATAAGAAATTAATTGAATCAAATTTGAAAATAAAAACATTTCCAAGTATGAATAGTTTTTTTATATTACTTATTAAAATAATTAAGTAAATTTGAAATAATTAAAGATTTGAATTAAAAGTTTTTCGTTGCTTGAACAGTAAAAGAAAATTTTATCATAACGAAAGCCAAATTATTTAATTAGTATAATTATTAATATCGTTTAAAGAAAGGCGGTTAATATTTTATAACCACAATTTGCCTCTAAAATATTATAACTACTTTAAAAATATGATGCCTTAATTTGAAGTTCCTTGTTGAAATAACTGATCAAGATATTTAATGAAAAAATATGTATAGATAATTGGTTCCAAAAACAAAGTAGACAAAAATTTATTTGATATTTTTTATTCCTTATGCTTAATTTCCAAAATAAGTTCATTGTTAGTTATTAATTGATAAAATAAATTAAAAGTTATTAATTTTTTAAAGTAATTTAATGAAAAATATAAGGTCATCCATAAATTTAAACTAATATTTTTAAGTAATATAAACAATATATTATGTATACTTTTTTATCATATATAACTTAAAAATGGCGATGCATTCTGACAAAGCATTCTACTCTTTCATGGGTTTAAAAAAATTAATTGCTGCCACGTGCGTTTGTTTTTTTCTTTGACAAATTAATTAATTTTGAAGCATATACACACTTAAAAAAAAATTAATTGCTGCCACGTGCGTTTGTTTTTTTCTTTGACAAATTAATTAATTTTGAAGCATAAACACACTTAAAAAAATTTTACGTTAATGTGTAAAAAATTCTATATCTTAGTAAATGGATATGTTTGGGCTTATCAGGTACAAAAGTTATAACTAAAAACAATAGTAAGTTAAATTTCATAGAATTAACTTTCTGACTATTTAAAAAGTTATTTTTTTTTTTTTTTGTCAGATTCGTGTAATGGTAAAAGTGGTGTGATTACAAAAAAATCTGGGAAAAAAATATTTTGCTAACAAATTTTCCCTATATTAAATAACTCCTCATAGATTTCTATACGATTGTATATAATTAAAATTTACAGATTTGCTTAAAAAAACTGAAATAAATCTTCTACGAGTAATTTTTATTCACATTATCACTCAAAAGATTTTTTAAAGCACTTTTTTTAGAAACAAAATAAAATAACTTTTTAATCATTGACATGACAGTGTTATCTTGCAAAACATTATATGTTTCTTTTATTTCTTTACTGTTAACTAAAGTTAAAAAGTTAAATAGGTATTGGAGCAAAAGCCTTTTTTAATGACTACAAATTGTTTATAAGAGGATTAATTTTTTTTATCTTGTACTTTTTGAGATTGCCTTTGTTTTATAGCCTGTATAAAAATTATAAATTATTTATTTCACCATGTATTATCCGATGTAAAAGCATTTGTTATATATAAACAATTTATTATTTAAAATTGACTTCTAATAACAATAACATTTTAAAAGATAAAATATGTTTAAATCCATCATCTTCGTATAAATCTCTCATAATTTTGTAAACTAATATAAGATTTTATAATTTTTTTAAATAAAAGCCTAAAAAATAATATGCTAAACGTAAAATTGATAAATAAACTTCTTTATATATATTATTTTTTTTTCTATTATCTATATACGAAACAATGCATTTGAAGGCATTTTAAATTTACAAAAAAAATAATGTAAATGTGTTCCGGTATAGTAATTTGAATAAAAAATTTTTAAAAGCCGATTTACCTTTTTTTTATTATTTTCTTTTCTTTTTAAGCTAATTTTAATATCTTATTCATATTTTGTTTTTATTAATTTTTTCTTTTTATATCCTTTATTCCAATATAATAAGTAATTTCAAATTCAATTTTTTAATATGTATGTATATATTTCCTAGATAATTTTCCTCTGATTTATGATTTCTTCTCGTAATTTTGTAAACTAATACTATAGAATATTAAGATTTTATAATTTGTTAAAATAAATACAAAAAAAAAAAAATAATAATAATAATAAAACCATATAAAAATAATATGTTATACGTAAAGTTGATAAATTATATATATATGTATAAGAAGTTATTTTATCAATTTTGCGTACATATATTATTATTGAGACAGAGACAGTTAATCTTTATGCCATAATCAAAGGTTGCACCACTGTCACTCTTTTGCCACTACCCAGGGGTACGGGTAGCTTGAAGATATGCTACACACGCGAGTAACACTACAGCCACAACGTTCTATGATTATCTTAAGACAGGGACCTATGGTTTAAAGTGAATTCAGAACCACTACAAGCACCGTGATTCGAACCCGAAATCAGTGATACCGAGCGCCAGAGCACTAGCCACTCGGCCATCAGGATCTTTGTTGTTGTTGTTATTGTTGTTATTATTATTATTATTATTATTATTATTATTATTATTATTATTATTATTATTATTATTATTATTATTATTATTATTATTATTATTTCTTTTCTATTAGAAGTGTATGAAACAATGTATTTGCCGGCATTTTAAATTTAAAAAATGTTGAAATTGTGTTCCGGATAATTATTCAAATAAAAAATTTTAAAAGCCGATTTACGATTTTCTTTTCTTTTTAAGCTAATTTTAATATCTTATTCATTAGATTTTATTTTTTATTATTATTTTTTTTTCTTTTTATATCCTTTATTTCAATACAATAAGTAATTTTAAATCCATTAAATGTATGTATACATTTCCCGGATAAATTGACGTCAAAAATATTGATTGCATTTAATGGAATAGAAGAACAAAAGAATATCGGCTTTTGCTTGATTATCCTGAAGTTAAATGGTTTAAAAATTTTGTGTAATTTATCATAATATCTCTAACCTTCATTTTGGTGTACTAAGAAGTTTAGGGAAATTATGGAATTTAGAAAAGTTCTAGATTTTTGAGAGTAAAAATTTCCTGGAAAGTAAATATTTTCCACTTACTTCTCTTATTATTTCCTTTTTTATGTTAAAATCGAATAAGATATGATTAATGCATTTAAAATTGAAATTATTTTTGAGTATGTTTTCCGCATCTTATGATACTACAAAAAAATGAACCATTAATAAAATATTCCATCTTGCTAGAATTATTTAAGCTTTCACAAAAATAATTTTATCCATTAAAAAAAATTCATCTTTTTTGTTCATAACAGTGAATTTTGTGTTCTTGTGTCTTTTCGAGAAAATATTGAATTTACTTATTGAATGTGGCTTTAATAATAAATTTTAAATAAATAAATACTAGTTCAATTTTTTAATAAGTTAATATTAAATAATAATTAATATTAAATTGATATTCAATAATATTTAATAATATTGAATAATTAATTATTAATATTTCTAGCAATATTATGATGAAAAAATAAATAATGTTTTATTATTAAGAAATACTACAATTAAATAATTAATCAATATTTTCAAAAAGTACTATGAATAAAGCAATATGTATTGCTTGTTATTTAAATATAATACATAATAATAATGTATTTATGATATAGTGTCAGTTTATTAAATTAAAAATTTTATTTAAAAATAAATCTAAAACTATTATTAAAAAACGAAAGTGACAAAGCTTCGTCTTATCCTCGGTAATTTTAATCAAATTTGTACACTAATATTAGCAGATATTTGCTAAAAATCACAGTATTGTCATCTGTTTTGGTCATTTTATCGTCAATGTTACTGTGATATCTTCTTTGCTGGCATTACAGCCTTATGCAGGTTTGAGCCTTCAACACAACAGCTCTCCATCTGTCTTCATCCGCTTTCCCTTGGTCTTCCTCTCTTCCTATTGTTGAACAATTTACGTAACATAATCCTTTTAATGATGTATCAATCATCTCTGCGATGTACATGTCCGAGCCAGCGGATTCTTCGTGATTTGATATATCTCACAATGTCTCTGTTTTTAATCAGATGTTCAATTTCTTTGTTTGGTCTTCAAATCCATATATATTGTCAACTCTTTATCAAAAATTTTCCTCTACTATGATATCATTTGATCTTTATTAATAGGTTGTTTTATAGAATGCTGGGCAAATTTTTAAATTTCTTTAAATGCTTGATGTTAATCTCAAATATATAAATATACCACGTAAATTCAAATACTTATATAAACAGAATTAAAAGTCGTTTATTTAATTCAATTATACAAAATTGTAAGTTTTTTTTTTCTTGCATGCACACACACACAAACTAGTTAGCATATTTGTTATAAAAATAGGCTTATTAAAATACACCTTTAATTACTATCCGTCCTTATAAAATCCCATTATTGAATTAAATATTGTATTTAAATATCAATCTAAAATTATTGTTAAGAAAGAAAGTGGCATTGCCCAGTCTAATACAAATAAAGCCGATTCTTGATGATTTTATTTAATCCAATTTATTCACTAATGTTAACAGATATCTGCTAAAAACCATATTATAGTCATTTGTTGTGGTGATTTTATTGTCAGAGTTACAAAGATATATTTGATCTTTATTAATTGGTTATTTTATAGATTGATGAGCAAATTTTTAATTTTTTTTTAAATATATGATGTTTATTTCAAAAATATGCATATACCATGTAAATTCTTATATTTATGTGAACATAATTAAAAGTCACTTATTTAATTCTCAATTATCTCATTAATTGATTAGTATCTCATCAATTAATTCTCGATTGTCACTTATTTAATTCTCATTAATTCTGTCTATTAATGTCAAAAGTGCATTTTTTTTTACCGCGCTCGCACACACACACACAAAACGATAGCATATTAATTGTAAAAATCGAGTAAATGCTACTACAATATTTATCAGAATTAAAATCTATTTTTCTGAAATTGCGTTTAGTTACTTATATAAATCTTTATTACAGTGACATTTTCTATAAATTAACTGTGTGTGATTGTGTTAGGTATTTTTCGTACGCAGTTTTTCCTGTTTTCTAGAATTTTCCACATGTCCTCGCGTGTCCACACACAACAAGTTGTTTTCGTAGTTTGAATCTGTCAACCTTGTTTATAAAAAGATCTGACATAAAAAAGAACACTACATATTTGACTGGATTCATTCTACAAATAAAATGTTGGTGAACTCGTCAATGCTTTGAACAGTTCAATATACAGCTAATTGCAAAAGATCAGCCATGAATTGTAACAAGGTCTTTTATTCTGTACTCAGAAATGCTACTGGTTACAAGTCATGGACAAAAAAAAAAGTTAAATTGTTGTCATTTTATTTTATTTTCTTGGTAATTAGTTCTTTAATGATTACTTAAATCAACATTGAAAAGGTGAATGAAAAATCAATATTCATTAGATGAGACAAAAAAAAAGAAAAGATTTCTCAGGACGTTAACTCTAGAATTTATAATGAAAAGTTCATTGAAATATTGATTCATTTTTCATATTTGGAGACTTTTTTTTGAAGATTAAGTAGTTTCATGACTAACTGCCTTTGATACCAAAAGTTGAATATTTGCCAACGACCTTGACTTGTTACAACTCAACATTGCAAGTAGATTCTACGTTAGAAATTAATCTTTTGACCTCTTTCAAAAACATTTTTTATATGCGCCTTTTTGTAAGAAAAATATGCATTCAATAAAATTTATGCATTTTATAACATTAATAAAACGTATTTTAATATTTTTTTATCAGTAATTTTATTATTAATAGTTACTTTTTAAATAAGAAAATCGTCGGTTTTACTCGTAGGTTGCAATAATTCAAAAAAAACAATAATGATTTTACAAAAAAATTATGTTCAAATTACATTCACCACCGTCTACAATTAGCAATAATTTTTGACTATTTTCTCATAAGGGATCTTTTTTCAAAATAATGTGTGATTTGATTTTTTTTCTACTATATTTTAAATTGTTCGATGATTCATTTTAAAACTTATAAAAATTATTAATACGTTCGAACTGTCTAAATGCCACAATGTTCAAATAATGCCACAAATTTCTTAATTATTTTCGTTCTTTCAGATGTGAGAGGTCGAGGTCCTCATCATTAAAATTTAAATTTTTAAATTTTTACATATTTTAATTTTAATTTTATTACTGTAAATTATAATAAGACTAAGTTCTTATTATAATTTACAGTAATAAAATTTCACATAATATTCTGAAGAATTATTATTTTTTTCTTATTACTTAACTGTAAAATATTAAAATGATATACATAATATGTTTAAACTATTTTAACATAAAGAAATAATTGGTTTTGACATGGAAAATAGTCACAAATTTGGTTATGTCTTTCGCATTATCTTGTAAATTCAAATCTCTTCTCTGCAAAAAAAAAAAAAAAAAAAAAGCCCTTCATTTATTTATTTATTATTATTTTTTTTTTTTTTTTTGGGGGGAGGGGGTGCGTCACGCTTCCACTATTAGCATGCTGCTTCTTACAACACACTACAAAGATTTCAAAGAATTGTATAACTTATCAAAATTGTTCTATGCATCTTAATTTTAGCATTACATTTTTTTGATTTTCGGAACCTAAAATTGGTTCATTGATTAATTTTCAATTCCTCTTTTTTCTTCTGTACATGTTTATATATATATAATCTTTATTTAAATTGAAAAATGAATAATAAATAAATAAATAATAAAAAAAAAAGAATATATAGTTTGACAATGGTCAGATTTTATTTGAGTTACTCATTTATTGTGTAGTTTAAAAAAAAATCAAAAAAGTTTATTTTTACATATTTTTTTTTACGTACCTCCCTGTTAATTTTCCTAAACAATATTTAATTTAAACAATACGTTTACATGTAAAACTTTCTTAATCAAATAATTGTTTAATTTAAAAACTTAATTAAGTCAATTTTTTAATTTATTCTAAAATCAAATTGTAGTATTATATTTTTTGAACATTTAATTAAGTATTCTGGACATTTTAAAGACGTTTTTATGGCTTTAATTATTTAGAAAATAATGTACATTATGTCTAAAAAACACAAATACAATGTAAAAGTCATTAATTAACTGTGTCAATCAAATGTTTTTCTTTCATGTTATCATTTACTTTTGATTCGTTGTTATAGTAACAAGTGAACACTGACCTTTTGTATTATATTACGAAGTAAAAACTGTTTATTCAACCCATTAAGTTGTATTGATTACGAGCACGAGAAATTGTATCATGAAATATTTAATGTCTGCAGTCATTGTACTTTGAAAAAGATTTAAAAACAATTCATGTCAGCTTAGAATTTAAGAAAAAAAAAGTTTTGCGTTTGTGCTTTAGAATAAATATAAACTAACATAAATAAAAATATTTTTATTATAATTTTTAAATCATATAAATACGAGGAATATAAAATAATATCTTTATATACATATCTTTCTCTTATTAATGTACTTTTGTAGATACCTGTTATTTATTAAATTTATATGGAATAATATAATGCGCGTTATATAGTTAATTTGATAAAATATAATTAAATAAACTGATTAAAATATAATAATACTTATTATTTTTAAATATATAATACTATATATTTAGTTTATAATAATAAATTTGTTAAAAAAATAATAATATTTATTTATTTTTTTTACATTATTATGTTAAATAAATATTTAGAAAATAAGGATAATCTCTGTACCTTCTTGCTACCCTTAATTTAAAAAATAATAAATATAGAAATAACGATGCATATATTAAGTAATATACATAAAACTATATTAAATTATTCATATATTAAATAAAGATACAAATAATTTTCATATTTAGCTTTTAATCGTTTATTAAGAAATTTATATTTTTAAGTAGCATAGGAGAAAATATAAAGTTTGTTTACAGTTACGTTTACCTTAAAATTTATCATTATTTTTTATGATTGAAAACTATGTTACAAAACTGTATTAACTATATTAAAGTCATTAACTTGTCAACAGTCTAAACTTTGACATAATGACTTTTCTTTGATTACTAAGAATATTTATAGACTTTCTAAATATACTGTAGTAGTACATTTTTTTTAATTTAGGAATAGTATTTATGAAACATTTAATAAATTTTTATTCAACCATTATTTAAGATATGTCTTAGATTCTTAGCCACCTTTTGAAAATCAGAATTTTATCGGAAAAGCTGTGTTTCTTTGAAGATAAATGTAAATGCTTTGGCCTTTTTAACCTTTCTATTGCTTATTCCTTTCTTTATACTATTTACTAATAAATTTTTTTCGTTATTAAATGTATTAAAAACAAATCAAAACAATCTTGGTTACGGTCAATGCATTTATTGTGATCAATGTAACACTTTTTATAGCGAAAATACTATCATAAAAGTAATTGCTGTAATTATGAATTGTTTTCGAAGTAATAATCGTAAAAAAAGGTTCGATGACATTCTTGTTTACGTGTCGGAAATAATTATACGGTATGCGCTATTTAATAAAAATTTTTTTTATTTCAGTTTGATTATTTATATAAATATTTGTTTTTGTATTTTCAATAGTAGAAATGAAATTACAAAAAAATATTTCACTCAGAAAAAAAAATTAATGTTATGGAAATGCATGATATGGTTGATCAATTAAATTTTCCATTTATCCATTTTTTTAAAGCATTTTTTCAAAATCCTTTTATTATATATCGTTTTATGTTTCTTTCTACAGATAAAAGGTGAATTTGATTATAACTTCTAAAATCAATATAAAATTTTGATATAATTTTTAGCAACATTTTAATTCCGTATTGTTGGTAATTATGATACAGATATTAATTTTGTAAATCTAATGTTAATTTTGGGCCCTGATGACCGAATGATTAGCGCTCTGGTGCTCGGTGCCATACGTTTCGGGTTCGAATCCCTTCGGTGTCTTGGATGTTTGTAGTGGTTCGGAATCCATCTTAAACTGAAGGTCCCGGTCTCATATGACTGTAGAGTGTTGAGCGTATGGCTGACGACCCCACTCCGTTAAAAGAAAACCTCTCCTTTCTCAAAGCTGCCTGATGGCCAATTGGCTAGCACTCTGACCTTTGGTATCACACGTTTCAGGTATAAATCCTGGCAATGACATGGATGTTTGTTAGTGGTTCGGAATCCACGTTAAACTGTACGTCTCGGTCTATTTAGCCTAAAGTATGCACAAGATGACCGTAGAGTGACAATGCAAACCAAGCTTGTTTCGAAATCTGCCAGTAAGCAGACGGCCTTGGCCTACCATGGGGCTGTTGCGCCAATGAAGAAGAAGGATATTAATTTTACCACTAATAAATAAATAAAATTTACCAGTTTAGTCACGATATATATTGCGTATTCATAAAAATATAATATTTTATGCAATGTATGTTTTTCATATGTAATATGTATCAGATTCAGTATTATCTGTATTATTATCTGTAATCCCCCCCTCTTGAAGTATGATTTCAGACTTTTTTCTACAACTTTGTTCTTTTTATTTTCAAAAATATCATATTATATTTAATAAAAAATAAATAAATAAATAAAAATTAAAAAATAAAACTGAAAAAGAATGTGCAGTAAACTTAATTTTGTAGTAAAATGTTAAAAATTCTATTAATAAAAATTTATTATTTTTTAACATTAATTTTTGCTTTTTAAAATTTGCTATTAATCGTACATAAATTAAATAAAATAATTTAATCTAAATCTTTATTTATTATCTAGCAAAGACGAATTCCCATTAAAGAAAATGTAAATTAATGTAAATAATAATAATAATAAATAACAAAAATTAATTGTAAAATTAATCGTACATAAATTAAATACAATAATTTAAACCAGATCTTTATTTATTATCGAGCTATAACGAATTCCCATTAAAGAAAAAGATCAGTGACCCAACATTTTGCCTGACAGAAAATAATACATTATTATCTCGAAATAACGTAATACTAAAATTAATATTTGATCTCAAATAAGAAACCCAATAATCGCTTCAGTTCTCAAACAATTTCTTCAAATAAAGTTAAATAAATGGTCGAAGGAAACCTTCTGTCGCTTGCAAACGTGCGCCCTGTTTTCAAACGGTGTCAAACGCGAGTTTCGTGTCTGAAATCCCTGAAGCGTACCAAGGCTCCGCCCCTCACATGCTCTCTTGTCAATTCCTTCCACAAGTAAAAGTGAAACTGACTCTGCCTACCTCCCCCAAGGTTGGGAAATAGAACGGTCCGACGATGATGACATAACCAATGAATCATAAAATGTCTTTCAATGGCAGCATTCGCGAGTTAATAACCGATTTTGAAGCGTGGCGGGAGAGCTAGTCTTCAGTGAAGCAGATCTTACGGTATGGAACAATGCTTAACTGAACACGGTGAGAAAAATAAAAAATAAATGATGTAATAAAAGACTTATACAACTAGTATTGTTTTTGTTTAAAGTAATTATATTCATTTGAAGAAAATTGAGAGATTAATGATGTAGTAGACGATTTTGTTTATATTTTATATGTAGATTACGTAGTTTAGGCCAAATAGCCTAGTGTCTGGCGCTCGCTGTGTGATGCTATGGATGTTTGTAGTGGTTCGAAATTCACTTTAAACCGTAGGTACCTGTCTAATATGACTATGGGCCTGATGGCCGAGTGATTAGCGCTCTGGCGCTCCGTACCACAGGTTTCTGGTTTGAATCCCGGCGGTGCCATGAATGTTTGTAGCGGTCTGGAATCCATCTTAAGGCGTAGATCCTGGTCTCATATGACCATAGAGCGTCATAGAGCCCAATAAGAGTTCTTCTCATCCACATCATTTCCAAAATTGTAAAGAGGCAACTCAACTCTAGGCATAGTAATGTGGTGTGGTGTAGTAGTAGTCTAATATGACTGCAGAACATTCTGCGTAAGGCTGACAACCCTACCCAGTAAAAAGAAAACGTCTTATATCATCAAATCTGCCAACAGGCAGACGGCTTGATCCATCATGGGGCTGTTGGGCCAATGAAGAAGAATATTATGTATTTCTTAAAGATTCTTCATAAGCATCTTGGATACTTTTTTTTTGTTCTAATGCAGCTGACAAACACTTAGACATGGACATCTTGGATGCCTTAAGGCAAGTGCTGCACAGACGTACTCACTTTGCATTACGAACCACTACACACATCCATGGCACCGCCTGGACTCGAACCCGAAACCTGTGGTATCGAGCGCCAGAGCGCTAGCCACTCGGCCATTCAGGCCCCTGCATCTTGTATATAAGTATCAGGAATTTTTGAAACTGTTTTTGAAAGTACAAGCATAAAACACTTTTTCTGTCTCAGATTCTGCTTACTCAGATGCATAGCATGTTTTCATTTGTGTGGGTGAGAGAAATGTGTTGTTTTATTTAAATGGAACCAATTAATTACTAAAAAAAGGGATTTCACATAACGGTGGGAGGGTCGGAAGTGAGGGATATATAGTGGATTAAAATGCATGCCTTTAAGCACATTTATTTAGTATATTTGAAGCAAAATCATTGAAAAAATTAACGGACATCTTATATGAAGTCTTAAAAGTTTGATAAAGGCAAAAACAGATTATACAAATTTGAATTTTCACACTACTTCAAGTAATAGATTGAATAATTTGATTTTTAATATCAACGCTTATTTTTGTATTTCACTAAAAATTAACATTTACTGTTTACAGACTTTTCCTACGTTTTTGTTTTCTAATGTTAATCACCCTATTCTTACGATGTAGTACACTTTAGAGAAAAAAAAGTATAATGTTTAATTTTTTTTACATAGGCCTTAGAAATAATTTTCTTACATAATTATAAAACAAAAGAAAAGTTCCAAATAATTAATCATGCTTGTTTATCAGTTAATTAGAGGAAAAATAAAAATGGATTGTACTCGAATTTTTTCTATGCGGTATCTATATTTTAAACCTTTTGAAATAGCTAAACTATTAATACAATATGGCCTTGATGTTATTTGAAGCTTCTACTGTTGTTGTTGAATTATACAGATTATTGCTTCTACGAGAGTTTTCATACCGTAATAATAAGAATTGAAAATATGATAACCAGAATTGAATGTAGGAGCTTTCATTAGTATTTTGGTTCCTGCTTCAAGTGTGGAACATTTAGGATAATTAATTTATAAAATCTTCAGGTTATGGCTTAAATTTCTTCTGATTGCTGTCGTTATTCTCCTTAACCAGAAGACTTATTTAATTGAATTTTAATAAATGAAAAATATCAGATTAATATTTAATGTTACTATTTAATAAAAGAATACGAAAGAAATATTTTTAAACATACATTTCAAAATATGTAAAATTTTAACAATTATTTGTAAAATGTATTTTTTAGTCTATGTATCAATTTTATTTTAAATATTTATTTGTTTATTTCGTTTTTTCTGGCTGGGAGTAAACTTTATATCTTAGGTACGATAATTTATCCAAAAGGTTCATTAGCCATTAGTAAAAATACCAGTAAAATCCTTAGTGTTAAAATTAATAAAATTAAGTAATTTTCAATTTTTTAAATTAATTAATAAATTAAAAATGTAATTTAATTTAAATAATCAACCATATATGCACAACATAAATTAAAGAATAAAAATTATGCGTAAAATAAAATGGAAATCATATAGTATAATATTCGTCATCATTTGTTTAAAAATTCGAATTTAATGGGAGATTCAAATAGTTGCTGCCTTATTTCTAACTTTTTAACCTTTAAATTTGCTATTGTGAAGTCGCATTACGTAATAATTTGCACGGAGCATTGAGTACACTTTATCCTCCAATTCTACAAGTTGCCCTTGATACAGTTCAGCTTGAAACGTCATATTACTAACGCTAGTAATACTGACGTAAGAAGGCGTGGTGCACGATATAGCTTCTATGACGAAAGTGAAGTTGCATATTAATTATAATGAGAACCATTCAACATTTGCAATGCAACATTACATTATTTTTGCAATGCAATGGTGGGATTAATGATAAGGCAACATATATCTAATCAAGTTCATTACTTTAGTAGATGCAAGAATCAGATGTTAAGTTTCGGCATAGAATTATAGAATTTATTATTTTTTCCAAATTAAAAATGTTTTATACTTGATTTGTATAAAATTATAAATAATCCGATTACCATTTAAATATGTAAATTTCGATATTAATTCACTAAAAGCACGACTTGTAGCGCAGTGGTAAGGTCCCAATCAATTTGCTGGAGGGCTAAGGTTCAAATACGCTGGCTATGTGGGCAAAAACCACTGTTTTAAGAAATGAGGACTTGATGACAATTGTGGCAAAGTGTGCAAAACGTCTCACAACGATTGTCAAGCTGTTTAGCGGAATTTTGTTTGTTTTCTCTCATAAGACACGCAAATGCGTGGCAGTTACCCTTAAAAATCCTTACGGGAGACCCCACATTCTTCGTCTATGAGTTATTATTCGTATATATAAATGGCACACAAAGATCATCGATTTTCATTAAGAAAAATAAATTAGAAATATTAGTAAGCATAAAAAAATTTCGCAAGATAAGTAACATTAAAATATAATTATCTTTTTATTTTAAAATATTTAAATACAAAGAAATAGCAATTCTTATCGGTTAATTTCATCCGATGTAATAATAAATATACAATAAGTTGAATTAAGCTTAAATGTATACAAGTTGCATAAATTATTTATAAAAAAAACTAATTGATTTTATGAACAAAGGCAGGACTGCAGAGAATTTTTAAAAGATTTTACTGAGAGGACAACGCTACGTCTTGCCTTACCTCTCATTATAAATACAATTATTTCATAGCGGAACAAATGAGCAGTTTAGTATGAATGCCACTGCAATGCTGTACAAAACTTCTATTAATAATTGCATCCATTGTATAATTTTGTATTGTTGAATTACTATAAAGACATAATTTCCATCCATTATTTATGCTGGACAGTATCATAAATTTATGTTCATGAATTTTTTCAATTGAGGATTAGCTTGGGAAGCTTGATTCATGGAACGACAGGCGTCCAATGCACATCTTAATGGTTTTAACGAGTACTTGCACGTGTGGCCTTTGCTTCTTACGAAGGTTGGGACAGGTTGGACATATCCCAGAAGCACACATTTAAAAGTGTAAACAAAGAGAACATTCATGATAGAAGCGATGTGTTTTTGTTTTAATTAAAATGGGCGATGTGTTCTTGCTTTAATTGTTGTTAAATGCTGTTTGTCCTTGAAAGTTGTTTTATTCAATGATTCGAAAAATTTACCTTCTTTCCCGTATGTATGTACGATTCTTTTGCTGCTAATGACTTTAACAAAGATATGTACGGTTTAGACAGCAATTATTTTCAAGTACATTATTCTTGTTGATAGTCACTGTCAGCATTTCAGGAAGGCTTCATGAATACTAATGAATCAGATATATGAATCTCTATACTCCAAAATGTTGTTTGCAATGGGATAAAGTAAAACATTGCTATGACAGAGATCACGTAGTTAATTGTTTTTTAAGTCTTTTCAATGAAATATTTGAAACTCTAAAATGTCTTGTTAACAATTTTTAATTAAAAATATATTATAAAACAAACACTGTGATAATTTTTTTCATATTTATTCATTTTCATATATTTTTTATAATTTTTAATTATGAAATTAATAATTGGTCATCATAAATGACAGTTAATTTTAATAATTTATACATTTTTTAAATTTTATAGAATATTTCAAAGTTGATTAACCGTAGATATTGTCGTAATGATAATGTTATTTACTTAATAAAATTCAATAATATGATTTAATTAATAATTTGAATAAATTAATAGTTTATAATTTTATTATATAATACATAATATGATCTACTTAATTAATATTTCACTTGTGAATATTTAAGAAAATATAGTTAAATTTATTATGCTTTATTATAGCTAAATATATTTATTAAACTACATCGAAATTCAGTTAATTAAAAGTTCAGTTAATTATTATATAATCAATGGTATCTATATATGCATTTCTTCAATATTTTATTTCAATATTACACCTTCACAGCCCTGAAAATGTTAAAAGTAAGTTTGCAGGTTTCTGTCGCATAGAAAAAAAAGCATTAAAATGTCACCCACAATCAAGCCAAATTTGTAACAGTAAAAGCTTGAAGGGATTAAACATTTTTGCGTGTTGTGTCGAGTTACTTAGGCTAATTTCTATTCCTTTCACGCACTTCTTGATTATGCAACCTGAATGTTAATGAGAATCTAGAAAATTATATGCAACAAAAACGACAAAGTATTTTCTCCCCTTCGTCATACTTAAAATGACTCTAGTAAATCTAAGACGGACTTGTCACACAGTACTAGAAAATTCAAAATGTGACCAGATATTTTCATCGGGTGTTAATATGAGGTGTAAGAATGGTTTGTTATACTTTTATGTCTGTAACTAAAATGAGTTATATTAATAATTAAACTATTATGAACATGAATAAGAAAATATGTAAAATATTTACTTTTGAATATGAAAGAAAAAGATTTCACTCAGTGTCCTGTCTTTTCTTTGCAGACGCTCCGGAGCCTAACAAACCCCACAAGCACACCATGAAGTGTGATTGTGTGGACCGTCTTGTGTCGTACATGTTCAGAAATTTGGGATGGATGGTTGGCAGGAAGCCTGGCTATTTCATCATAGTTCCTATTCTCATCTCAGCTCTCCTCGCTACTGGGATGCAAAGGGTGAAGTACGAAGCAGACCCAGAATACCTCTTCAGCCCTACGGATGGCCCTGCCAAACACGAGAGATGGGTCATCGAGACACTGTTTCCGATGAACCTTACCAAAAATTTTGATGTGGGAAGAATGACGCGTATCAGTCCTTTTGCCAGAATAATGATAGAAGCCAAGCACGGCAAGAGCATCTTCGACAAGGATGTTTTTGAGGACTTGCAGAGGATAGACAAAATGGTGACTAACATCACCATATGGCACCAGCATCGGTTGTGGAAGTACAAAAACATGTGTGCAAAAAAGAACAGAAAGTGTTTCGAAAACACCATTTTAGACTTCTCAGATCGCTTGGACGACATGGCAAAAGGAAAATATTCCATTGACTATCCACTAATGATCAATGAAGTGACGTTTAAAGTGTTCTTTAGTGCTGCATTTCTGGGTGGTGTTAAAACAGATGAGTTCAACATGATTGAGTCTGCTAGAGCTGTTAATTTATTATACTTTTTAGAGACAGGTCCTTTGAAAACGGAAAGAGCCAACGTCTGGGAGGCAGCTTTCTTGCAATTAATGGAAGAGAGCGAATTCGAGCATATCAACATAGCTTACTACACCTCCCTAACACTATCTGCTGAACTTGAGAAGAACACAATATCCGTTTTGCCACTATTTAGCGTGACAGTTGTCATCATGCTTGCCTTCTCAGTATCTACCTGCATGATGTTAGATTGGGTAAAGAGCAAGCCATGGCTTGGGGTTCTCGGATGTTTATCATCAGCAGTGGCAGTGGCAGCTGCTTTTGGTCTGACTGTGTATTGTGGTTTGGAATTCATTGGACTTAACTTGGCTGCACCATTTCTTATGCTTGGTAAGTCTTAATTTCATAAAACTTCAATTTTTTTTTTTTTTTATTTAAACAAAGGATTTGATGTCATATTTTCTTAAGAAAGTTTAATTTCAGAATCAAACTTTCTAACTCTTGAGGGATCTGAAATATATTAATTTAATTTTAATCTTAAGTAGATGATCATATTATGTAAAATAAGTTAGGATGCAAAAATGATTAAATCAGAAAAAAAATATAATAGCAATGAATGACATTTCCCGTATCACTTTTTTGTTCATAAATTTGTGTAATGTTTATTAATAAGTAGCAGTCATAAGTGAAGTGTTTTAATCACGATGAAATGCTTTCTTCAATTAAATGCTTTCTGGATCCCAAAATTTATAGATTTAACAAGTTTAAAACCATTCCGATGCAATCATTTTATTTTGCTTCAATTTGCATCAACCGTTAACATAACCATCGACTTATTGAATTTCAACTCGGCAATAAAAGTTAACAAATTTAACTTTATTTAAAATTTTGAAGTAAAACAAACATTGTTTCCCAATTTTACTCAAATATATATATATATGCCAGATATATTTTTACCAAATATATATATACCAGGTACCTATATTGATGCATATTAAGGAACAATATTTGAACGAAGAGTGTTTAAAAAACCACTTCTTGCAGAAAACAAGTGCCCTTCCATACCTCAATCATAAGTAAAGCGTTTTAATCACGATGAAATCACGCACTCAATATTCATCATCGTTGTAAATCGAATAACATATTAAATAACACTTATTTATTAACAACAGTAATAATAAAAATAATAATAACACTAAAATAATATAAATAATAATAACACTAAAAAGTAATAATAATTTTTTTAATAATATAATAATATTATTAAAAAAACATTTTAATGTTATTTAT
Organism: Caerostris darwini; assembly: GCA_021605075.1. Taxonomy (NCBI): domain Eukaryota; kingdom Metazoa; phylum Arthropoda; class Arachnida; order Araneae; family Araneidae; genus Caerostris; species Caerostris darwini. Next base: position 57,403 of record BPLQ01003648.1, on the reverse strand, counting down.
AGGTGCCATAGATAATCAAAATTCAACAAAATTAACAAGCACGGCAAGTTGTTATTATTATGCTAAAATGTCCCATTTAATGTAAATAATACATTTTGTTCAATGAATTTTTTATAATAATAATTTTTAACAATTAAAATATCTGAAAATGATCATTATTCAATTGATAATTATTATATTGAAGACATTATTCCTCTGCAAAAATTTTGATAGCAAATTTTCCAATTCAAGTCCTTAATGTTTTATGTAAATTATGAACACAAACTACTTTAACGATAATATGTATTATTTACTAATTGTTTAAGTTGAACTAGTTGTGAATTATAAGTTCTATAGATCTCCTGCGTATTTATTTTTTTCTAACTTAGTTAATGAAATTTAAATTATTTTTGTTTTGACGTTTTCCATCATCATTTATAACAAAATTTGAAAATTTTGATATTCTGTACATTTAATTGAGAAAATATTTTCAAGGAACTAGTTTCATAGCATTTGAAACATCGTATTTCAAAACAAATTAATTCAATAAAGTTTAACTGCGAATATTTTAAAGCTAATTGTCTAAATAGCTGTATTATTGAACTTGTTTTGAGATTTAAACATTTCATCATTTCAATTATATATTCTTATTGTTTGCCACGTATGGGCAATAAAAAAGGCATGGAATTTAAAGTTCAGATTTCAATCTAAAAATTATGCAATCATTGTTATATGAAATAAATTCGACGAAATCAAATCCAAGTCCAATAATTTTAATGATGTGAATTCAATAATATAGATGAGATATATTGTCTTTCATCTTTTTAAAACTTATAGCTATAATATCTATTAAACGCTTATAGCTATTATTATTATTAAAAAGGTTTATAAGCATAGATTTAAAAGCTTATAGTTATTTTTCTAACATTTCTACTAAAAAAAAGAAAATTTTTTAAAACGATACAAATTTCTTTTCTCTTTAAAATTATCTATAAAAGTTATCCTCAGATTAGAACATAACATCTTAATTACATTTGTTTGTTTCGAAATTTTGAAAAAAAAATTATGATCCATTTTATTTTTAACATTAAGATACATATTTTTAAATAAAAATTTATTTCAATTTAAAAAATTAGATTACGGAAAAAGTCCCTAGTTTACTTCCAGTTTTTTTAACATTATAGACATTTTTCTAACCATTTGGAAGCGCACAAAAAAATTTTTTTTTTTTTTTTTTTTTGAAGTTTAGCCATAATTGCCATTTTATTCAACTAAAAGTAACCAGGTTGGATTCATCTCCAAACATTTATGTATTAAGTTGAAACAAAACTTGAGAAATACTTTCTGCTGTAACATTCAATTGCAAAAGTAAACGAAATCGAACGCGTATGAGTTAAGTTCATCAATTTGCTTCCTGGTTGTGAAATGACCCTGAAGGCTCTGAGAATGAATTTTTTTTAAGCCTTAAACTGGTTTTAAAAAAACTGCTGGTTTTCACGTTGGAATTCTCCATGTTGCAAATGCTATTTGAACACATAATTAATTATCTTAATGCATAAAATGTAGTTTAAGTATATATTTATTTTCCTATCGTAAAAATAAATTATTGAGCTTAAAAAAACACAAAAGAATAATACTTTATTTCTAATAAAGTGTTTGTTTAAAGACATAAAGTTGACTGTTCCCTTTAGAATTTAAAAAAAAAATAAAAATATGTATACAGAAAAAAATTCTCATCTTCTGTGCAGTTATTACTTTAAATATAATTTCTTTACATGAAAAATCTTCAATTTTTTAAATTGAATTTAGAATTAATTTCTTATTTAATTTTTCATTGCCTTTAAAACATATGAATTTACATTTTTTATTTTCAATTTCTAAACAATATTTAGATAAAACATCATAAAACTCCAATCTTAAATTTATTAAAAAATTATAACTTATATAACATTTTAATAAAAATAATTGTAATCAATTTAAATACTTAATGCTTCTTATCATAAGAACTATCTGAAATGCTAATAGAACGACAGTTAAATTATTTATAAAATTTGTAAAATATCCAAAAAGTAAAAATTTTGAAATAATTATTCTTTCATCACGAATTCTCGTAAAATATACACTGGTTTAATCATATTTAAAGTAAATAATTTTCAAATAAACCAAATAATTTAAATTATTTTCAAGGAGGAAATCTATAACGTATATGTGTTTAAATAATAATTAAATTTAAAATGGCAGCTCAAAATTTTTTCCCTATATTATTAAAGAAAAAATTTTCTAATGTATTTATAAAAAATCTTTATATTTTATTAAACTACAATTACTTTTTCAAATTAAAACTGTGTTCTGAATTCCTTAAAAACAGCATTTGTTAAAACCATGATGATGATAATTAACTGGAAAGTAATCTAAAAGGATATTTTTATTAATTGATTCATAAATACAATAAATAATATAATTTTTAAAGCTTAAATTTTTACGATTATGCACAGAATTTGAACAGGATTTCATTTTCTGCAGCCATGAAAATACAGCAGAAAATCTGTGAGACAGTAAATTATCATCGAATCACAATAGTTCCGAGTTCAATAGATAATATTGTGGCTTGATTTAACTATCTATAACATGATTTCAAAAGATTTCAACACACTTAATGCAAATACATAAAGAAATCTAAGCAGACAGATTTCCTTTTTTAAAATTTCTATTTTTCGTGTTCACCTCTAACTCCTACGTAAAGTCTGCTCTATAAAGCATTTAATATAGCCTTTAATTGCGGTAAAAAATTTAATTTTGTAAGGATAATATTAAACATTTTTTTCTAGCATTTTTAGAATGTTTAAAAATTTTTTATAGTAATTGCACATTTGCCAGGAAGAAAATGAAAATGCGGAATAAAGATAAAAAAATTAGGGGAAAATATTTATTTAAAAAAAGATCAAGTAAATAAAAATATAGATAGTATATATAAGAGATGCTCAGAAGTGTAAGACGATAGGCCAAATGTACAAAAAAATCAAAATCAAATCCTTTATAAAAATTTAATTTCATTTTGGTAAAGGATTTAATTTTGATTTTTAAATTTAAATTCTTATTTTTAATGTGTAAATAGTAAAAATAAATTAATAAAATGATTACTCTGTGAAAATGTCCAAAATTGAAAGCTGTCAAAGGCACGAATAACCCCGCTCCCGAAAACAACATCTATATTTTTAAAAAAAATTACGATGTCTAAAATCTTAAAAGCTACAGATTCTTGTATTAACATAGGAAGGAAAAATAAATGTAAAAAACCTTGAATGTAACGTTATTGACAGTTTTATTGTCCAATAAATTAGTAATCAATGAATAACTACATTTTAATATTTGCGTAAACTTTTTATTATTGTAGATCCAGATCATCTTCCGTGTTTTAATGTTTTCATAAAAATGTGAAGGTCTGAAACAAAATGAATGTCATATGATCTTTTAAAGTAAAGTTGCCATGTTGTGAAGAGTGAGGATTTAAAAATAATACATACTCCTCATACTCAATCAATACTCCACAGCAGATACTTCACAGTCATTAAGACAAAAAAATAATAATCATCCTTGTCCATTAAATCTGATTCCAGTATATTTGTTTGTAGATTGTTGTAGATTTGGCATTTATTCATTTAATTTCGCCTCTCTTAGGGGGCAGTGGAACCATTGGATAAGACGTTAATAAAATAAAATAACGGGACGGTAAAAGCGTAAAGTGGGAAGAGAAAATAATAATAATTTAATTTGCTACATCCTTTTTAGTGCCGTCATAAATTAGTTCTGAAAATACTGATAAATAATGGATGCAAATAAAATCAGCAGCGACAAACTCAAATAAACGAACGAATCGTGAGGATTTATGAATATTGCTGACCAAAAATAAAGCCATGGATAAATTCATTGATAGCTATGCACAGCTCTCTCATGGGGATCCTTTTTAATATTATTTTTAATTTTAATTTTCATATTATTCTTCGTTACCTTTATTTTGTGAGCGTAATACAAATGTTACTGCACTTGATTTTAATAAATTTTATAAATTCAAGCTTTTAGGATACACAATTGTTTTACCAGATCTACCTCTTTCTCGTATAAAAAAGGTTGATTTCCAGGAGCTGGAAGGACGCTTTTTATTTTTTTTCCCTGAAAATTAGATTGTAGGACGAATAAATTTAGAAACCACAGATTTTAAACAATATTTATTTAGTGTAAAAGTTGTTTATCAATAAATCTGTTGTTTCTTATCCCACTTGGTCGACAACAACATCGAAAAGTCCAAGAACCCAATGTGGTCTTATGGGAGGAGGGAATGGGGGAGGGGAACAGTTTTTGTTGTGATGGAGCACCCAAAAATAGAAGTCTGAAAAAGGAGGACAGTGCCTTCCGGGAGGAATTTTAGGGCGCAACTATACCGTATTGCTATTCCGCATTGCATATCGTATGGGCGAAAACACGGAAAACTCCCACAAAATAGTCCGACTAACGAGGCAAGATGCTGAACATCAAAAACACCATCGAGTCTCTTTGTTTTTTGAAATAGTGTCTTTAATAAAGCCGCCATCGTATTGAACATCAACCCTGATATTCACCATAGGCTCACGTTACCACTAAGCCACGAGTCGGAGAAATAAAATGCTAATTTAACTCATACTTAATGTCATTCTTTAAGAAAAAAAATTTAGTTATTTTTTTAAGATATTTGAATATGTATTCTTTTAAGTGAAACGTGTTATATTATCAGAAATAATTACATATAATCATATTTCAAAAACATTTCATTTTGAACCGTAATGTTAAATTATTATTTTCAAGTTAAAGCAGAAAAACAACTGTCGTCCAAATCATGTTGTTGCGCAACAAATCAAGATCTGCAAAACATTTTAGCATATAAACAAAATTCCTTGAACACATCGATTCGAACCTCTATAATTTACTTTAATTATGTATTAAATGTGTGATCAAGGTTTTTTATCTTGCTTATTTATGGTGGTGATGGAATTTTTTGGCGTGGTTTTCTCCCACACAAACGCTTTCGCACTGTCATTAAAGAAAAGATAATAATTTTCCTTCTGTAGATTGGAAATTTTGCAATTACATTTGCTAATTTTGTAATTCGTTAATTTTGCAATTGCATTTTTTGTGGGCACATGAGTAGGCTTCGTGTTCCACACATGTAATCCCCGAATAGTCTATCGTATATAACGAATAGCTTATTCTTATTCGTATATAACGAATAGCTTATTCTTATTCGTATATAACGAATAGCTTATTATTATTTATACTAAAACTAATATTCTTGAGTTACAGCGAAAATAAAAAATACTGTCTTCAATTATTTATTTTGTATGTATTAGAATTTATTTATTTCTTTTTGATAATTTGAATCTGTACGGGAAGACTTGTAGGGTAACAGCCCAGCATTCCTGTGTTATATTAGAGAAACCTGAAAACCTTTCTCCAGGCAACCTAACTATTGATGTGAGATGCTTACAATTGGTGACACGATCACCGTACAGTCTCCACATTTATAAAAGCAATTAATGTAATTTACGCCTTCAGCGGATCTGAACTTGAGTCTTCCGACACATTATTTCTAGATTACAAATCGGCTTCACAGTTCCATTTCTGTCCATAATTTTTTATTGACATTCCCATTTTTTTATCGACATTCCCTTGTATACTTTGAGAATTTCGATCACATTCCTTATAGAATGCTTCTCACAATAACAGAAGCACTCTGTTAGCTTTTGTAAAATCTACATGTTTTCAAGAATTGTTAAAACTTTATGAATTAATAATTTTTATCATTTTGCTTTTATGTGGCTTTAATTAACATGTAAATTAATAAAAAATTTTCATTGCAAATTCTGCTTATACAAAAATTAATTTCCTTAATCATCATTCTCAATGGCGCAACAGCCAGATGGTGGGCCAAGCCCGTCTGCCTTCTGGCAGATTTCTAGACAGATGTTTTCTTTTTACGGGTAGGGTTGTCAGCACAACGCCCTGGCACTCTACAGCCGTGGTAGACCATGACTTACGGTTTAAAGTGGATTCCCAACCACTACAAACATCCATGGCACTGCCGGGACTCGAACCCTAAAAATGTGGCACCGAGCAGTAGCCACTCGGCCACCAGGTCTCTAACATCCTTAAGCTTTAGCTAAAAATAAAGAACGCTTTCTTCAATTATTTATTTTATATGTATTAGAATTTTTTTTATTTATTTTTGATAATTTGAAAAAGTATCTTTTCGATTTATATATGTGTACATATTGATAATAATTTGCTAGACACGATTTTTCCTATTATTGTGATGATATTTTCGATTTTCCAAAGTCTTTTTCAACATAACAATCAGCTTTTACAACTTTGTTATTAAACTATATCGAACCAGTGACAACGCATTTACTGTGCATATTTCAAACAACGGTGACAAAGGGCTTTTTCGTCAATACATATCCAGGTCATCATTCCTACTTAAAAAGCACTCAATACAGCCTCTTAAACGATGACGCTCCAGCTTCCAAGAGCGTAACAGCCTGCAAAATATGGGTCACAATCGAAAGTGTGTCTCATCACGTGATTTGAAATCACGTGACGTCGCTGTTTCATCTTTTTCCGCCCGCCCGTCATGCTGAGTCCGCCGAAACGGCCTTCTTTGCTGTTTCCCACTTTCCGCATGCTTGGCTTATATAGATTTCAATGGCGAAAGGAAGCGGTCGTCTTTTTTGCACCACTTGTTTATCTTCGCGGAAAAGGAAACACTCGCTTTTATCGGTGGTATTTCTACTGAAAAAGCGATCACAAGACTCTTGCGAGTGTTTCTTTTCGGGAATCAATCATGTGGTGTCAATGTCATTATCCTTAGAAGTTGATGTGTTCAATACAATTTTTGTTATTCGAATACTTCTTTTATTTATTTATTTTTATTATTATTTCACATTATTTAAAGCAAATAGATAACTTCAAAATAGGAAATATTTCTACATTGATTTCTATCTAAAAATATTTTTAAATTAAGGATTACAAAGCATAAATTCATTTAAGGATTAGATCAAAAATATTTATTTTGATATTAATACCAATGATAGCAAATTTAATACACGTTCTGACGGGTTAAAAAACTTTCAAAAATTATTATTTGGGGATTATCAATCTAGAAGAAACTTAATGTATAAAACAATATTTTAATTTATTGATAATTCATAATAAATAATTTGCCCTTCTAAGCTATTTTTAAAATAAAAATATGTAGTCCTAGGCATAAGTTGTGTATCTTCATGGAAAGGAAACAATCACTTATCACACTGGTATTTCAAAAAAAGTGATCAAAAGACTTATTGGACTGTTTCTTTTCGGAAATCAATCATGTGGTGTCCATGTAAAATAATAAATAATATATTTATTAATATTAGCAAATTAAATAGTTAAAATACGTCATATAAATAATATCATATTAGCACAAGTGAATTCTTATAAGCATTCACCAAATATATTATAATATATTCAATATATAGCAATAGTAATTGATAAAAAATACGAGTCCCAACGCCTCAGAATAATGCAGGTGCTTGGTCCACTAGCCCAAACCTATTCCCTGTGTATATGCGACAACTGCTTGCAAAGTGGAGCTTTGTTTTTAACAAAACAAAGTCATTCACATGTATTAATGATGGTTTCAACAGGCAACATGGGAAACACTGGCATCATGACGAATGGGGCTTAGCACCATTATCTAAGACGTGGCAGCAGGTGCCAACAGCAAAAGGAGCCCTTGCTTGAGTGTCCGCATTACCGATGCTGACAGGAAACCCCTTGTTCTTGTCATTGACTCTCGGCGTACTTGTAGGGGTCCATGATTGTGTATATTTCTTTTTCCGACGCTCCATTACAGAGGGACAACTCACTATCTTTTTCTTTCTGCTTCCCGTCCTTTGTCTTCTCATTCCTCTCCTCGATGTCTCCAACACCTTTGTTTTCATATCTTTTCAGACCACACGCCCTTTCACTTATTATTCGACTGATTTTCCACTTAAAATTCGCCCCTGACCTATAGTCCTTTTCATTGGTCTGGGTGAATACCGACACTTAATTAATTCGAAGATGGCTCGTCCTTTTTTGGAAATTATTTTCCCAAAACATATGCTTATCAACCTATACGCCGCCAAAGCAATCTGTTTCCGTTCGTAAAAGACACCCATCAATAAATACGCGAGCTCAGATAACTTCATAAATCTTAATAAACTTTTGCTCTTGACCATCTGAAGCTTTCAAATGTTACATGGCCCTATCAATTAAAACACCACACAAAGATATCACTTTCAGTCGTAGGTGCGGCAAAAGACCCGCTTTCTCCGGAAATGGATCATTTTTTGAAAAGATCGTATATTAGACAGCATCCGGTAAGGGTTAGTGACCATCCTATGCACCCTTCCAACTGACACATATAAAATATACCACTACAACACATCAATTACCTAATAATTGCAAACATTTTACCTTAATACAAAAAATATTTATCAATACATATTGACGTTCATATCGACACGACAGATTTCAGAACTAAAAGAGCCTGATTTAAGACTCCACAAATGATGCCGAGCTAAAAGATTCCTTGTCTATGTCCATCCCAGAATCCTTATATGATAAAGGATATGTTGTGAATCCTAGAATCTCGGAAATCCTTATAAGATAAAGGATAGCTTATAAATCCTATAGCAAAAATAATAATAATCCTTAAATTGAAAATTCTTTGGATGTAAGAAGAGCAAGAAGGAGAGGATAATGTAGGAATTGAAGAAAATCCTTTGGAGAGAATAAAAGGAATCCTCCCAAATGACAACTATAGGGATATTCGTTCCAAATTATGTTAGTAAATTGCTTTGCATTGTAGCACTCACCCTCATGGCGCAATTTTGAGTAAAGCTGAAACTGCTAAGTACCTTTGTTATAGTGTCAAATAACCCAAGGCTAAAATTTCCGATATTGAAAAACAACTGTAATAAAAAGAAAACTATTATATTTGTTTGCTGGTTAACTTCTTTTTCCTTTTAAGAAATTGGATCATTATGTGATATGTGTTTTTTCACAAGCAATGGGAAAATTACACAATTTAATTGAAGAATTCAGTCCCCTTAGTCTAAATAACTTTGTGACTTTTGTTGACATTTAGTCAAAGTAAAACATGATACAGATCCAGATAGATCGTAACTGGTATTTATTGTGGCAATAAAACTTCCGAGTCAGGCAAGCAATCAGAAGGTTGAACCTGTTTTACAGGTAGAGAATACCTGAAGCGGTAGAATTTAACCTCTAAGAGAAGTGAAAACAATGTAATCTTAATTTTTAAAAAAAAATATGATTGAAATTTCATTTGTGTCGTAAAAGTGGCAATCTAAATGAATTTATGTTCATAGTGAGTGTAATTTTGTTTGTTTAAATCTAAAAAAGAAAATAATTTTAACGAAGTAAAAATGTTGAATAATTGTATGAAATTGTTTTAATAGAGAACTAGCTTTACGTCAGAAAAATGTTTTTATACAGCAATTGCATTTTTTTTTCAAAATTATTTTTATAATTATCAGAAATTAAATTTAACCATGACACACAAATTCGTTTGAATTCCAGTTTCTTTCTATACATGATGTCTGTTAAATAATTATTGAATTTCCTCATTTTTATATTTTACGTTTACTTGTTTCGATTGCGATTCATTCTGACTCTTATAGCCCACACAAATTTTATGATACAAAATAACAAATACATTTTAGTTCATATTTGTTTCAAATGAAGGCAAATTAAACATGAATTTTCTTTTGTATTTTATGCTTAAATAAACATAGAATAAGATAATAAAATCCTAATTAATGACAATTTTTTAGAAGACGTCATTTTTATTTAGATTAGAAATAATTGTTTGTTTTATTCAAGATTGTATTTATCATTTTTGTAATCGAAATTGGCAAATAATACAGAGGTGATAAAAAAAAAAAACCCATAAAAGTATTTGTTTTTCCCGGAAAATGAATATTTATCTTAGCAAGTTAAAGTAGCATGATTACCCTTCAAATTACATCTTTTCGGGAGTACGAGAACTAGAACTTAAAACGTCACAGAGAGAGATACACGTAAGCAAATATAATTTGAACATGACAATATGACAGTTAAAAAATTCAATTAAAAAAAATTTTGCTCAGCATGAAGACAGTTGTTACAACTTCTTTTCACCATGCTTCAGTCTGTTTTTATTTTCATATATTTATAATTGCTCTTCCTTAATCGTGTAATTATTTTGTTGTTGTTGTTATTGTTATTACCTATGGCTTGATCAGAACTCAATCCATTCAAATTTGCCGCAGAAACAAAAAGCACATATAAACAAATCAAAATCACAAAGGGAAAAGACCAGACGTTCATAACAAAAACGACCAAATGTCCTTAAAAACAAGTTAAATGATCTGAGGATAAAATTTAAAAGCTAGAAGCACCATAATAAAAGTCCTTGTGATCAGGACACGTTTTCTCTGGCCCTCCAGTAAACAATACACAAATCACCGCTCTGCTGTCAGTTAGTCCAGTCTCGAGCAAACAAGTAGTATTAGTAGTACAAGTGGCCTTATTCATTTTCTCTGTCTTACATAAAACACATATATCAGAGTTTCACATTTCCTATTTTGGACAGATGTCGCCTGACAGTCTTGTCCAGTTCTTAATCTAAAATTGCCAACAGATTCTTCGCAAGTTTTTCCACTAAATTTTTTTCTAGTCGTCCTCGATTGTCTCCCAGACTTTTCCTTTAGAATTAGCTTACCATTTTCTCATTAAGGAACTTGATATCTTGTTTTATTTTGGTTTTTCCTGCGATATTTGCTTGAAGGAATAAGAGAAAATCAACATTGCTCTCTACACAAACCTTTTTAAGTTCTTGAAATTTAGTGCCAGACAGGCCACCAACATTCCACTATGGTACATTCAATTTAAAGTTCGGATGACTTACAGTTATTTTTCCTGGTCAAATATCCATCGCTTCTAGTCGTTACTGATTTAGCACTACCCATGAGTCCCGTGTGACTTTAAATTATCATATTTATGTATATATTTTGTGATTTCTGGTCTGTTTTCGTTTAGTCTTGCCTCAAGGTTTGACGTAACTGAGATTTCAGTTCGCTGATGGGCTTAACTAATGAAATTTAACAATACTGAGTTTTTAAAAAAAGGATTAATGAATAAATAGCTTAAAACCTGGTTGAAAGTTTCTAAATATGATCAAATACTAAAGCTGTCAGTTAGAGATTAGTGTAAGTGCCGAAGCACTGATGAGGAATCTGAATTTTTGGCAGGGCACTCTGGCCCTGAAATAGCTTCATCTCCTGTAAGCGCTGAAAGGAAAACCTTTAAAATTTTCGGCACTCCCAGAAATATTTAAGATTTATGTTTATTCACTAAAATTAGATAAAAAGTTAATAAGAAATCGGTAGGTGTTTAAATAATTAAATTATTGTGAATACTAAGAAAATGAGGGAGAGAGGTTGATGCAAAAACCTTGGTTATTGTAGGAAAATTCTTTCTGGTCTTTTTATTTTTCATTAATCGATGTATAAATCTCATTTTACTGAATGACTAGGTTATTATTATTTTGGAAGCGATTGAAAAAGTCTATTTAAAGTTTTATCATGATTATCTTAAATGGTAGATAATGCATCACATTATCAATTTCAGAGTTTTTCATAAAAAATCTGGCAAACAACAATGATGTTTTTAACCTCAGTTCTTTGAGTCTCTATTGTATGAGCTCCTATTTATTTTTATTAACGTTATATTAAGCATCTGTTGTATGCATATACACATAAAAAGATACTTATGTTAGAATGGGCCAAAGTATGAAATATAAATAAGTATTTTTTTTGTCCTGCTCATTGATAACTATTAGCCAGTGGAGAATAGACTTATTGCTAGTTTTCTCCGAATTTTTCTTTTATAATTATTAGAATACAGTCAAAAATGTATGTATGCACAAAGACGTGGTTCTTAAGGTGGTGCATTTCTTTTTTGAAATAAAAAATGGTGATGCCAAATTTTGAAGAAAATACTTTTTTTAGGCTAAATAGTTTTTACCACATCTATTGCCAAAATGGTAGATAATATTTAAATACCTAGCAATAAAATGTGGTAAGCAATGTTACTAAATGTGGTCAGAGGGCTTTTAGAAATTGAATAATAGTCACCCAAATCAGATCTAAAACTAATATTTAAAACCATAAAGTAATTATATAATTTTAATAAACAGAAAATCAGTTATTTCTAGATAAAAATATCAGAACACAAATAATGGCATATATAGCACTGAAAGTTTAAGACTTTTCCATTCGTTTAAAAACTGTGTTCGCCTAAAATAATATTGTACGTATACATTATTTCTTTATACTAAACAAGAGACAGCGATGACTGATGAACGCATATTGAAGTATTAAAAAATACATAAACGCAAAAAAATTTGAATCATTAAGAATTGAACTTTTATTAGCAATCCTCAAGGTCTCTTTCAACCTCAAGTCTTCCTTAAGCCACATGTTGGTCAATATGAATTCTACTGCACTATATAAATAATGACAGTCATCAAATTCATTTCAGGAGAATTTAAAACAATTGTTTAATTTTCAAGATGTAATTTACATTGAATTCACCCATGTAATTCTTAATATCAATACATATGCAATAGAAAATACTTTGCCTTTCAAAATTTTATTAAACGCAACAATTATATTAATTGCTTTTCTCTTTGAATGCTTTTATTTTGCATTTATTCGTGATTTCATTTATTGCGTTTATCTGATTATCTATTGCAATCTGTTGATTTAAACTACATTTTAGATTTTCAAATTTAATTATATAAATTTCTGAGTACTTAAAACACATGTTCATTTAAAGTTAAGTTCGTTGTGTAAAATATTATTAATAAGTTTCAAAACAAAGTTTAGAAATAAGAGATAAAAGATTTCATATTTGTCTGCCCATTAATCTCAAAAATTTATATTACGTTACAGATAAATTGAAATTTCACAGACAGAAAATCACATGTTCTTGCTTCGAGTATAATACTTTATCCTTGATATGTATTCTATTTTAGACCATCTTTTATTTTGCTATTCGTATAAAATTCATTAAAATCGAAGAAATACAAAAATTAGTTTTTATTTTTGCTGCAAGAAACAGAAATTGCATTTTATTTAAAAAGCTAATTTGTTTAATTTCAAATATGTATACTTTGTGTTGTAATATTGCAATATATAATGTTTTACAAATGTGGCCTGATGACCAAATGAATAGCGCTCGATATCACGGGTTTCGGGTTCGAGTCCCAGCGATGCCATGGATGCTTGTAGTGAATCTGAATCCACTTTAAATCATAGGTCTCGGTCTAATATGACTGTTGAGTGTAGGGCTGATAACTTTACCTCATACAAAGCAAATGTCTCTTGTTTCGGAATCTGCTAGTAGGCAGACGGCCATGGTCCAACATAGACTGTAGTGCCAGGCAGTGGGGCCTGATGGCCGAATGGCTAGTTCTCTGGCGCTCGGTACCAAAAGTTTCGGGTTCGAGTCCCTGTGGTGCCATGGATGTTTGTAGGATGTCCACTTTAAGCTGTAGGTCCCGGTCTCGTATGATCGTAGAGAGTCACGGAGCTCAATCAGACTTTTCCTCCCATCATTCCCAAACTGTAAAGAGGCAACTCAGCTCTAGGCATATGATGTGGTGTGGTGTAGTAGTATTGGCAGGAAGTTAGTTAATGTTTTATAAATATTTTATTTTCAATGTAAAGTCATTTGTCCAATTAGCACAACAATTCATTATTCGACATTATCGCTTGTAGTTAAACATACATTTATGAAAAAATGAATTGAAAACTCAATGACATATTACCATTTGCATTATTTTCAGTGAGTTTCATTAAAGATCAGACTACAAATAAGGAATAAAGTCAATAATTATATGACAACGAAAACGTAAGATTCATATAAATTGCCGAAGTATTTGTTAAATAGAAAAAATGAACAAACAATAAACATAATTCAAAGCTGTTTCACATAGCATTTTCTGCTAATTTGGAAATGTTTTGTAATATTTGTCAAACAATGGGGTTTCCTTTTTATTTCAGATGTTCGTTTCTTTTGATATATATGAGCCGAATTTTCTCTCTATTTGTTGAATGGGCGAAACTATGCAAATAAATTGCCCCCCAAATGACGAAATGAGTCTTAGTGATGATATGCTGCAACCATAAGAACAACAGGGTTTCCTTAAACACTTAGAAAATGGAAAAAAAAAAGAATAAGGCTCGCCTGAGGATAAAGTAATTTGTTCTGGACGCAAATAGAACACGTGGTTCCAATTTCCCTATTCTAGAGGGAAAAAAGATTATTTTCAAGGTCAAATCTCGCTACTGTCTAAACAGGAAAAGTGCGCAGTCACCTGAGTCAGGGAAGGAAAAGTCATTTTTTTTTTGTCCCTAAAAGGCTTTGAATACCAGGAAAAATATATCATATTTGACACGTGACTCTAGAACTTGAAAGATTTTAAACAGTAACCTTAATTGAAAAATTATAAGCTTTTTTTTTTTTTTTAATGTTAAAAGTATTCAAATTTTTTTATATGTAAAATTTTTTTAATGTTTAAAATATAAATAACATTATTACTTTAAATGAAATTCGATTTATATCAAGCAGATATATGTAAGCAATTCGATTTCATTTCCCATCTATTGTTGAAAATTCCAGGAAACTCAAAAAATCGTATATGATTTTTTTTCTACCTTGCTAATTGATCCATTAATATGAGATTATAATATTAGAAAATAGAAGAAATATTTTTTTCATTCAATATAAATTATATATCAATCAAATAATTTAGGAACTTAATCTTTTATTACCGTAATTTATTACGGATTATTCTTTAAGAAAAACTACTAAATTCTCTCTACATTCCATCTGTAAAAAAAAAAAAAAATTCCAAAAAGTTTCATAAAAATCATTTCTATGAAACTGCTAATTAACTTGTCTACAGAAGTTGACAAACCTTGATTATGTGAAAAATAAATGTTTTCTAAACATAAATAAAGAAATTTAACAGATGTAAACGATGTAAGGAAACCAGGCATTAACAAGATTCTACTCGTACTTTTGTTAATCTAGATTTTGTGCAATGTGTGGATGAAAACAACCTGGAATGAAGTTACAAATAAAATTAGAAACATTTTTACTGAAGGCCAGTTAGTAAATAGCTGTGATTACAAGATTTTAATCTCTTTAGCAAATATGAGGATTAAAAATCGTCTGAAAAGATCGTCTCTTATGTTTTCACCGTAGTTCTTAAATATCTATCTTTTTTCCAGTTTATACTGTCTTAAACTTACACCATTTTTTTAAAAACTCTTTAAAATTTGTGAAACGCTTCGCTGTTCGTTTATGTCATGATTCGCTGTTCGTTTATGTCAGAAATTAAAACTTTTTCATGTTTTTATTTAGATTTGCGTCTGTTAAATACAGCATCTTTGCTTTCTTCTCTATTGGTCATTGTCGACCTATTATATACATTCCGAAATTCTGATATCCATAGATCCAGTTGCTTCTCTTCGTTTCTAGTCAATTCGGGTCTGGTTGAAGAATTTTCTTTTCTTAGACGGCATTGCAAATTTAACAATAAAAATCAGCTAAAATTCAACGAAACGTTCTTCTGTATAAATATTTTCTTTCTCTTACATACTACATCCCACTTCCTAAACTCACCCAAATTTCGAAGATTTCGTGAAGAATTATGGTCAGAAGAAGGGTTCGAATAAGAACAAATAATAATAGAAATTTGCTTTTTCCTTTCCTTCTTTAAATCATTAATTTTTTTTCTGAAAATAGAATTGATAACAATATTAAATAATTCAATATAATGTTTCAAAAAGCAGAAAAGTTGAATTCCTCAAATAGATTTACAGTAACCCTAAAGAAATTGCCGATGTACTTGGCAACATTGGCGACTTCTTTGGGAATACAGGGATCTAGGATTAAACCAAGACATTTTTATTGATAAAAATGACAATGCTAATTGAGGTCATGCATAGGCGGATACACACAAACACAAACTTTAAAAACTTATAGAGAGATTAACAAAACAGAACTTGATTGGCATGTGGTACATCAAATAACAGACGTGAATTATTCATTATTTCATGAATAATTTGTATGAGATATTATAATATACAAATAATTATACGAGATCACTTATTTTTTCGGGTCAAAAACTACGCCGTTGTAGGATATTAAATACATGATAATGTATTTTTACTTTAATCTAAATCTATTTTATTACAAAAAAGCGCCTATTTAAAAAAAGGGACTTTTGATATAAAAAGTGCCTAGAGCTTTCTGGTTAATAGCACTTTGGGGTTCCAGAGATAGGTTCAAAATCCTATAAGCAAAGCTGAATTGAAATCTTTCGTGTCTATGATGAGATGAGCACGATAAATCCAATGGTCGGAAAGTCCTTCAAACATCCATGGCACCGCCGGGACTCGGCCTGTCACGCCAGAGCGCTAGCCACTCGAAGTCTTCAAAATCTTTCGGGCACGATAAATCCAAAAAATCTTCAAGGTAGGCTCATAAATCTCAAGATTCAAGGATGTTCGTTTAAAATTGTGATGCAGTATATCAGGCCCCCTTTCATGCCTCCTATCTAGATAACGTTTAATCTACTATGTTTATGCTGCTCAAGTAGATAATGACCATGATCAAAATGTCTAATATTTGAGAAAATGTAACGATTTTCTGATTAATGTATAAATGTGCATTTTTGTAGAGGATTTATTTACTAATTATCACTTTCCTATAATTAACAATAGTATTTGTACTACCTTAATGTGAATGAAATAATAATTAATGAAAGATGTTAAATATATCAGATACCTTTATAAAAAATATTTTAATATATAGATATGTGAATTATTTCAATAAGACATTAGGTCTTCGCCCAGGCAATTGAAGGCAAAAAGGGAACCAATGTATATTATCCCTTAAAATAGATGGTTTAGACATCATAACATAAATTTCACTTTTCCTGAAATCTGTAGATATATGTATTTAAAGTCTTTCTTCTTTCTGATTTCAACCCTTAAAAACAGGCAGGAAAGAATTTTTTTTTGTCATAATTACATGTGTATAAACCACTTTGGAAGATAATAACACACTTAGTTGCTGCCACAAAATTTCTACGTCATTCCTTGGACAGCACTCACTTTAATACACAAGTGACTAAAACTATTTGAATTATTCAGGTTTCTTTCCTTCCTACACTTGAAATAGGATACAAGGTTAAAGCTGTTACTCAATAACATCTATATTAAGTATGCAAATTTGTTAGTTAATTATAAGGCGAATAAATTTCCTTAAAAAAGCAGCTAAATAATCTGAAAAAATTAACATTCTGGCAAAATATTTATGAGTTGAATTTTTAAAGAATCTGCACCAATTTAACTTAACAATTTAGAAACAATAATTATTTGATAAGTTTTTAAAATCGTTGCAAATCGTATTTAAAAATTATTTAAATCTGCACCATAATAAGCGAAAAAAACTTTGATATACATGTATTATTTTTTTGTACTAGTTTCTAAATTTTTGGGACTCGGTTGCTGAGGTTTTGCGTTCGAGTCCCGATAGTGACATGGATGTTTGTAGTGGTTCGGAATCCCCTTTAAACCGTAGGTTCCTATGTAATATGATTACTACAACTACACCACAACACATCACAGTGCCCTTTTACAGTTTGGGAATGATGTGGGTGAGAAGTCTGATTGAGCTCTGTGATGCTCTAAGGTCATATGAGACCTGGACCTAAGGCTTTAAGTGAATTCCGAAACACTACAAATATCCATGTCACTGCCGGAATTCTAACATGAAACCTGTGTACCGAGGGCCAGAGAGCCAGCCACTCTGCCATCAGGCCCCTGTATAATATGACTGTAAAGCGTAGAGCGTAGGGGCTGACAAACTTACCACGTAAAAAGAAAGCCTGTTTAGAAATCTACCTGTAGGCATATGATCTTGGGGCTGTTGCGCCAATGAAGAAAAAGTTTCTACATATAATATTGATATTGCACTACTGTATTAATAAAATATCAAACAAGAAATTACGCTTCTCTAAAAATTTATAGTTAAAGTTAGTAATCTTAAATTAAAATTATGTTTCTGATACTAAAGTTTGAAACCATTTTTTTATAAAAAACAATGTTATTTAAATGAAAATTTTGCCTATTTAAAAAAAAAATGTCTAAGACTGTCTTCAATCGGGAAAAAACGAAATGTTAAAAGTTGCAAAGTAAAATGTAATTACGTTTTTTGAACATGAAATAAATTTATTTCTAACCAGTATTTCGACACCTTCTAATTAAATAATTGGGATTTATTTTTTAAATAAAAGTTAAATTTTAATCTTATACAATAAGTAAATTTTTGATAAACAAAATTTTATTTTATTTTTTTTTTTTTTAATTATTATTTAACGTAGAACTCGTGGCCTACAGCTAATATTAGCAATTAGAGTCTAGGAGATTCATGAAGACACCCAGAAGTGAAGCTACCAGAAATGAAGTCATTTAAGGGTTACTTAAACAACGCGTGAATACTTGACTATCATAAGATAATCAGTAAATTTTTGGTGAAAGTATTCTGGGTTTTCTTTTATACGACACGCTAATGTGAGACATTTACGCCGAGAGATTTATATTCATCAATCATAAATATATATATGTAGATTTAGCCGCTTGCAAAAGATGCATCCCGGCCGAGCCCCCAATTTTTGTAGATTTAGCCGCTTGCAAAAGATGCATCCCGGGCGAGCCCCCAATTTTTTGTAGATTTAGCCGCTTGCAAAAGATGCATCCCGGCCGAACCCCCAATTTCTGTAGGGTTACACCGGTTCCAATAGATGCATCCCGGCCGAACCTACAGTTTTGTTAAGACTTTTCTACCAGTCTAACAATAGCTTGACTTTTGCAATGGGTGTCTAGGGTATTTGACAGACAAAACGCAGTAACGGGACGTTACTTTAAATGAAACCATTTATTCCTACGATATTTTACAATGATATTTACATTAATTGTTAAACATTCACAACCATTTTCTACCGCTGCTTGACGCAGCCTCTTGCAGTTTCGCCGTCTGCTAGCGTTCTCCTTCCGCGCCCATCTGCGGGGCTTTCTTCTCTCATCCACGGGGACCTGTTCTCTTCTCGTGGGGTCAGAGTTCAAAGTTCAATACACCCCCACATTATAAACAGACTCTGTCAAAGACAAGCAAGTGTCGCTATCTGGTGATGACACCAACAAATCCTACATATATGAATATACAGTGTCCAAAATTAATATTGTGAAATAAATAGTTTTCGAGGTATATTTATTCATCGATAGTATATATATTTATATATATATATATATATATATATATACAGTGTCCAAAATTCAATAAAATTAGCTTGATATGTCAATATTTTTTTATATTTTCAAAAAGCGTTATTGAGCCTCTTAGCTGAATTATGATTGGAGGTATATCTTTTTGCAAAATGAATAGTTTTCGAAGGACACAATTTTTAGAAATGTATTAAAAATAAGATCACTTCTTAGTTGAATTTTTGCCCACTCTCTCTTTTAAGTAAATGTTTAGCAAAATTTGTGTAATTGATGTATTCAAAAAGATATTTAGCAAGAGTGCTTTTTTGATAGCTTCCTATAGACTTTTGCTTCTTATATTTACTTTATGGTTGAGATACTCAACGCCCTAGTTTCCAAAACATCGAACATCACTTTGAAAGTTGATAAGCATCAGAAATGTGTAAATAATGGTATAATCTTTCTACTCTACTTCTCAAAACATTATTTTATGGACACTCCATTAAAGCGTTAAAGCATGAATCAATAACAATTTGAATCCTAAGTAAGAAAATAAAAAAATGGAGAAAAAAAAAATTTATTGACTTTGCAACAGTGTGTGAAATGCAATGAACCGAAATGTTAAGTATGCTTATCTAATCTGATTAAACATTACATAAATTGTTTTGTAATATAAACAATATAATATAACTTCAATTAATAAACAAATTAAATTAATAAACAAATTTAAAATTGTATTAAATAAGTTTTAAATTTTAAAATAGTTTTGATGATTGTTTTTGATTAAGAATGATTTATTCGTTCCAAACACTAAATAGTAATTGTAAACATTGAGTGAGATTCTAGGTTTTCAACATCGTGATATAGAATTTATTATAAATGAATACATTGCAACATAATGATCATTGTTCATCGACATCACTATATCATTGTGTATTATGTATGATAAAAAATTTTATAGCCGATTTTGATGATTTTTATTCTCAATTTATTTATTCCATTCAAATTAAAAGATATCTAATTTATTAACAAATTATGTCTTTAAAATAAAATAAAAATATATAATATGTGCAATCATTTTCATATTATTATATTTTTTCAAAATCGTATTTATTAAAGATATCAAAGTATATGATAACTTGTAATAGTTGAATGCGATAATTCGTCACAAAATTATATGTTTAAAAGAACGATATCAGACTTTTGTTAGATGTTTTGAAATAAATTTGATTTTTGGGGTATTTTCTTCTGATTTATTTAATTTTTTAAATGTATTTCTAAACTAAATGAAACTGAAACTATTAATAATTTGTAACATTTTTTATGGACGATCACAATTGAATTTGGTGAATCATAATAAGAGGGCCTGATGGCTGAGTGACTAGCGCTCTGACGCTTAGTGCCACAGATATCGGGCTAGAGACCTTGGGATAGGTTCTCAGTTCCATTCACAACGCTCTACATTTATATTAGGCATGGACCTAAGGTTTAAAGTGGATTTCGATGCGCTTCAAACATCCATGGCGCATTCGGGACTCGGAAACATGGAATATGGGATACATTTAAAAAAATATTATTTAAATTACTGTCTGGTTAAAAGAAATTATTATTAGAACAACAATTTAGAATATGTCGGTATTTTAAAATCTGTGCTTAAAATCACTAGTTTTTAAAATATTACATGTTTTGTAATATATCTTATCTGGTGTTCGGTGCCACAGGTTTCGGGTTCAAGTTCCGGGGGTGCCATGGATATTTGTAGTGGTTCGGAACCCACTTTAAATATAGTAGGTCCCGGCCTAATATGACAGAAGAATATTTGGCATAATGCTGACAATCCTACCCTGTAAAAAGCAAACATCTCCTGTCTCGAAATCTGCCAGCAGTCCTACGGCCTTAGCCCATCATGGGGCTGTTGCGCCAATGAAGAATAAGAAGAATCATAATAAGATCGAACTCTATAAGTTGCAGAGACATGAATACTTTACAGAAATTCGTTTAATCATCTAAAGCTCGGCTTGTATCCGTTCAGTTTAATTGAATAAAATGTTATGGTTGAGCAAAAATTAAAGAAACGGTGAGTCCAAAGTCATCAACCGATAAGGCTTATCTTCACACACGCTTAACATCTGGTCAGAAGAAACTTCCAGATCAACAACCAGATAGTTCATTCGATTCCCTTCGTCCCGCGTTCGTGGATCAGCGACCGGAATCAAACAGGTTCTACACTTAAAAAAAACCCCGATTGTCCTTCTCATGTTCTGGAAGGTGGGATTCACCCGTGCCCTTCATCCACGTCGATTGCACGTTTGAGGTCGTAGCATCATGGTCAACAGTGAAAAAAGTATTTTGGGATCAAATCAACAAAGGGAAAAGCCATTTACGCACTAAATTTTTGATTCAGATAACGAACCACAAGCCCAGAGGTCTGATTCCTTGTTGTGTGGTAATTCGCTTATTTTTTTAATGGAAATGATTTTTTTAATGATTATACTGAATTTGTGGAAATGTACTATTAAATAGTTGCAAAATGAGATACATTAAGAAATCTTTTATAAATATTTATTGCACATCAGAGATGTTAATATGATTTCAAAATCAACATTTTTTTTACGAATGTACTTAAATCATTATAATAAAATTTCGAAGAAATCACATGGAACTACCTGGTTTAATAGAGCGCTATTCCAAACTATTTTTTGAAGTTTGATTATCGAAGCCAAACCTGAAAGCATTGTCTGTGTAGACAGTAAAGTTCTTTCGGTGGAGTTCAAAGGAAAAAGAAAAGGGTGCGAACTCTCTAGATGAAAACGGCCTGATGGTCAACTGGCTATCACTCTGGCCGTTGGTATCGTAGGTTTCAGGTTCGAATTCTGACAGTGGCATGGATGTTTCTTGAATCCATGTTAAACTGTAGGTCCCGGTCTATTTAGCTTAAAGTGTGCACAAGATGAGCGTAGAGCGACAATCCAAATTCGAGATGCAATAATAGTGTTAGTTCCAAAATGCTCTACTGATTGGTTTGTTTGTTTGTCGCTCTACGGTCATCTTATGCACACTTTAGGCTAAACAGGCCGGGACCTACAGTTTAACGTGAATTCCGAACCACTAACAAATATCCATGGCACCGCCGGGACTCGAACCCGAAACCTCTGGTACCGAGCTCCAGAGCGCTAGCCACTCGGCCATTCAGGCACCATGCTCTACTGAAATCTGGAGCGGTCTGATGGTCAATTGACTAGCTTTCTGGCCATTGGTACCACAGACTTTAGGTTCGAATCTGGCGGTGGCATGGATACTTGTTAGTGGTTCGGAATCCACTTTAAACTGTTGGTCCTGGTCTAATTTGCCCAAAGTGTACAAATAACGACTGTAGAGCCACAAACAAAAACCAAATACTGAAATGTGGGTTTCGTGTAGGCAGGTCTTAAGCTACGTTTTTTGGCACTTTTCGTTTCGTACTTTGGTAACGTTTAATCTATTATATACCTACCGTTTCAACAGTGAATTTCAACCTACACGATATTTGAAGAAATAACAATATTTTGAAGTGAAAAGTGGAATTTGATTAAACTAACAACATCTGCTTTTAGAAAGAATTGATATTGTAAACTTTCAATAAATTCTGTACTGAACGATTTTGCTATTATTTCGATTTTTCTACTATTACAGACTCCAATTTATTAACACAAAATAATTCGAATTAATCTCATTATCTTGCAGTTTCGTAGTATTTTTGAATATCTTGAATAACTAACAGTACATCTATCACATTATGTATTCAAAGAATTATTACATATGTATTTAAAACATAAAAAAAATTTAATGCTATAATATATATATTTTTAATGATTTGCAAAAGATATTAGTTTATTAATATTTTTTTCATTAATTTGATAAAAAAAATATTTACATATCAATTGTATAAATAATTATATCTTATAAATAATTATTTACAATACAAATGCAAACTTAAACTTACTTACTTAATACAAACTTATAAATATTATATTATTATAAATAATATACAATGTGATTAACAATGCATTAATACAAATTAATATTCGTTTTATACAAATTAATATTTGTTTTTTTTTCTTTTGACATATCGAATAATTACTTTCTTAAGGATCAACTCGCTTGCAACGTTTGATATGTGCCATTAAAAATTACGAGCTTATAATTTTTGCCAATTATAAAATCCATGTGAATATAAATATTTTATAATATTTTTCTTTTAAATTCGAACTAAAAGAAATTGAAAAATCTAAATAATAAATTACATATCATTCTTTATGATATAATCTTAAAGGAGAAAGCTTTTTATATTATTTAAAAATTGCGAACTTTGTTATACATTGAATTCTAAAATTAAGGTAATTATTTGTACATTGAATTAACTATAAACCAGGGTAAAAATAAAATTTCGGCATTTTGTTTGAAGATAGAATATTTAAAGCAATTTAAATTTAGTAGTGCTCTAACGCATAAAAGCACATAGCTTACATTAAAATTTATTAAATTCATCAAATGTTACTTTCGTACATTATATAGTAAAAAAAGGATTTAAAAAAAAATATTTGACAACATTTGTGAAAATTTCAGGTTTTGGTGTTATAAACATGAGCAATGTCAAAGTCAAATAGATAAAAAAATAAATAAATATCTTGGAAGTGGCCATCCAAACGAAATCTTAAACCGGTTCCAAAACATGTTTTTAAAAAAGAAAAGTTAGTTAGGTTTTGTTTTGTTAAAAACAATATCTGCTTTATTATTTAAAGAATTATATTTATTGTTGTTGCTTCTTATCCCACTTGGCAGAGAGCAACATCTAAACAAGGGGTGGCCAATGCACGGCCTGATTTTTGAAGCCCATGAGATTTATCACACTTTTACAAAATATATCTATTTTACAATGCCTAAATAAGTAAAAAACAATGTATTAAAAAAATACATTATGTGTGCATCATTATATTCAAAAAATAAGAGAAAAAATTACATAATTAAAATAATATTCTTGTGAATATACGACAGATATTGCCTATTTTATTTATGAGTTCACAGAATAATTAAATTATATTCTGCGAACTTATAATGCTCACAAATCTTGGAACATCTAATATAACATATTGTAATATGAATATAAAAATGACTATAATGGGTCTAAATCTAATATGGGGATATATAATTTTATATGCTGTCCGCAGAATTATAATGAATTTCCAAAGTGGCCGGCAAGATCATTTGTGTTGGCCATCCCTGATCTGGACCAAGCCCAAGAATCCATGTGGCCTCGTGGAAGGAGGGAAAGGGGGTAGCTTCTGTTGTGATGGAACCCCATATTCAGAAGTTTTACTTGGTTCTGTAACGCTGACTTTTTACTGGTTAGAGTTATTAACCCTACGCCCAACGCTCTACAGATATATTAGACCAGGACCTAAGGCTTAAATTGGATTCCGAATCACTACAAACATGGATTGAACCCAAATCCTGTAGCACAGACCGTCACAGTGCTTGTCACTCGGCCATCAGGCCCTTACGTTTATTAAGTTTAATCATTAATTTTACCTCCAGAATATCAATTATCAGTGTATAATATATTCAGCTAGAATCATAGTCAAGCTTTATTCGAATTTTGAAGTATCATCTACAATGCATACCATCAGCGACAAGATAAAGTTAAAAACAGTAATGCATTTTTTTTTTTACAGTTTATTTTTTCAATAAACAATTCCTGAAAGTTCTGTTCGGTTTTTGATTTAATTATAAAGTTAAAAACTTCAATGTGAATTGTTTTTTTTTCTTTACAAATTAGTTTTTCAATTAACAATTTGTATCTGAATGAAATCTGAATAATCTGAAAGTCGTATTCAGTTTATAATCTATTATATATAATTCCCGTGTCACGATGTTTGTTCGGGATGAACTCTGAAACTAACAATCCGATTTTAACTTTTTTCTTTCTTAGATGTGTGTTTTGTTTCAACTTGAGAGATAGGATAGTTTTTATTCGGATTTTTTTTTTTTTATTTAAATGCAAAATCAACGATTTTCATATTTCGTCATTTGGCGCCATTGACGTCATTTGGCGCAACTAAAATTTGCGATTTCTCATCCAATGGACGTAATTTTGAAAGTACATTTAAGATACAAGGTCAGGTGTACCATAAGGTCGGGTCGTTGATGCCAATACCTAACGAAGAGCCAAAATTTCTTCAAATTTATTTTATGGGCAGTTCTGAAAAACATGTGACTATTCGATGTCAGTATAATTTTATCGAACAAGCAAGTACAAAGAACTATTATAGAATTGTTGGAAAATCTTTTAGAAAATCATAACCAACTTATTAAATTATTTAGCGAATTTATTTATTTTGACGAAAGACAGATTAACAAGAAATAGTGTTCATCGCTTAGTTCTTAGATAAATAAAAGTAATGATTATTAAAAATTAAATTTGGTAAAATAATTATAAAACAGTGTTAAAAATCAACATTATCTACCTCATTCATTAAATTAATAAAAATTAAACATTTTCTATTCGTTGAAGCTTAATTTGGACTTTTCATCATTCTTTACCAATCACTTCCTTAACAATACCAATTATAGTATCTAATAATTGAACGAAATACAAGAAAGCCACAGCAATGCGTGGCCTGGTCTGCTAGTTTTATTATAAAGTTAAAAATTTCAATGCGGATTGCATTGCTGGATTGCAAATTGTTGCATTCAATTGTTATTTTTACTTTGTTGAGGGTGATGAAACTTTTCCGTCCGAGTAATGAGAGTAAATATTACTCTTTCACGAGGAACAAATTGGTAATTTACGACAGTTAAAAGTTTTAATATTTTACAGTCGAGTGATCTTAAAGGTCAAACTTATTATCGTCATTTTTTCCTAAAAACAATTAGGAAACAAGTCATATATATATAAAAAACAATCCATTTAAAAACATAAATCTAAATTTTATTCAGTGAAGAATATAAGGGTAAATATCTTTAAAAAAGAATAGCATCATATTAAAAGAAAATTTTCAAGACATTAAGTGTATTACAGGATATTAAAACTGCACTTTTATAATGGGAATCCTTATTATCATCATTATTTGAAATGTGAATGATGTGTCAGAGTCATATGATGAAAATGTTATTTTTTTCATTAATTAAGTTCTCGACTGTCTTCCCTCTTTGGAAAGAGAAAAGAGTTTTAAAGGTTTCCTTTTATATTCTCATATCTTCCCTGAAGGAAATCAGTCGATAAGGTTCTAACAGTAAACAATTTTTAGCAATATTTTTCACTAATGATTTGTTATTTTACATTTATTTTTCTTGGTCATTTCTAAAAAATAATTAGGCAAAAATTATGGAAAATATTGTTAAAAATGTTTATAATAAGATTAAAAAATCAATATGACAAAAACTCGCCAAATAACAAATAAATCCGATTTGAATATATTGTCTTTCGTCATCAATTGGCCTATGGATACATTTATCATATAATAACTTTAGTACAGATCGCGGTCTAAGTAGGGGCCTGAATGGTTGAGTGGCTATCGCTCTGGCGCTCGGTACCACAGGTTTCGAGTTCGAGTCCCGGCGGTGCATGAAAATTTTGTAGTGGTTCGGAATCCACTTTAAGCCGTAGGTCCCTGTCTCTTATGTCTGTAAGAGCTTCACGGAGCAAAAGTCAGACTTCTACCTACGGGTGCTCCATCACAATAGACGCTAATATTTCACTGCATCCATGAGTAGAACACTCATGGGATGCCCGTCCCACACTACAGAACATTGAGGATTAGTCAACAACAACAACAATGGTCTAAGTATTTGCCAGCTGCATTAGGGAAAACAACTTTAGTATACGTATTCCGTTACAGTTTGTTCCTCATGAGAGGGCGGTCAATTGACTAGCGCTCTGGCCTTTGGTACCACAGGCTTCAGATTAGAATCCTGGCTGTGTCATGAATGTTTATTAGTGGTTTGGAGCCACGTTGAACTGTAGGTAATGGTCTATTTAGCCCAAAGTGCGCACAAAATGACCGTAGAGCGACAAATCAAACCTCATGAGAGTGAGAATGATTTATTAATATTCCACGAGGATTTTCAGTTTCCTAATGCGTTGAAAAAATTCCTTGAGGATTAAATTTGATTGTTAGTAGTGTCTACAACGCATACCATCAGTGAAAATATAATTTTGGTTCATTAGTTCATAACTGGCTTGATGATCGAGTGACTAGCGCTCTGGTGGTCGGTACCACAGATGTCGGGTTCGAATTCGGCGGTACCATGGATGTTTGTAGAGGTCTCGGTCTAATATGACTATAGAGGTCTAATCTGTCCCGCTCTAACATGAATATAGATGTTTGTAATGGTCCTGGTTTAATATGACAACCCTACCCCGTAAATAGAAAATATCTCATGTCTCGAAATCTGTCAGTATGTTTGGTTTTTGTTTAATTTATCGCTCTACGATCATTTTGCACATACTTTGGACTAATTAAACAGGGATCTATAGTTTAACGTGGATTCCGAACCACTAACACACATCCATGCTATCTCTAAGATTTAAACGTGAAGCCTGTGGTGGCAAAGGCCAGAGAGCTAGCGAATTGGCCATCAAGCCGTTATGTTAGTACGCAGACGGCCTTGGCACACCATGGGGCTGTTGCTCCAATGAAGAAGTTCATAACTAGTTTGCACCACTGATTATTTTGTTTACAAGTTTCTCAGAGAAGATTCAGTTTCAGAACCATAACTAAAAGTAATTTAAAATTTATACACTAGTAATTAATTAATTTACATATTTTTAATCGTAATGCAAATGATTACTTCTCTACAGAAATGAATATAACTAACAATCTGTGGTTTTTACCTATTATAATATCTTTATTATCTGCAGAGACTATAATTTGTATAAACTATACGAAAATTGTTCAGTTGAAAAAACTGAAATTGCCTTTTTTTTTTTTTTTTTTTTTTAATTTAATGAGGGATAATCAAGGACATCTTGTCTGGCACCTTTTTCCTTCTGAAGTTATTCATTTAGTCTTCCAGATAACTTTGAAAATGAAAAGTTTTATTTCAGTGTTAATTTTAGTAACCTAACTAGTTTTTCTAGTATTTCTAAGCTAAATAAAACATTGATGTCAATCGCAATCATAAGCTGGTTTTATTAATTTAAATGGATTTCAATTTCTATGGATTTCTCCACAGATATTAATGTCCTGTTTACATGTAAACTACATTGTTATTCTCCGAGTATAATTTCAATTATAGAATTTAAGCTATTATAAAGGAACTTTGAGAATATTTATATATTTTTTCCTTGAAAATTAAAACAATTTAGTTAGGTAATAGTTAATTTTCAGTTAGGTAAAGTTTCATTTTTCCGAATGGAAAAATAAATTTTATTTTGATAGTTTAATATCTTCATTTTTTTGAAGTTATATCGGAAAGCAATATGGATGTGGCGACTTATTGGAAAATAATACTCACCAAATAATCTCTCATTTGATATATTTCTATTTTAATAAAACTTATTTATTTTGATCATTTTTTATTTTAAGGAATATATCCACTATTTTTTGTTAACTAAAGATATCTAGTTAATTAATTGTCTTTAAGGTAATTAAAATTAACATTAAATAATAATCTTAATTATTTGCAATTATATCAGCCGCTGTTATTTTAATGTTACTGTAGTCTCTTCGTTTACTTTGGTTTGTTTCTCTATGGTCATTTCTTGCTCATTTTGGACTAATTAGACCGGAAACCACAGTTTAACGTGAATTCCGAAACACTAACAAACATGCATGAAACCGACAGGATTAGAATCTGAAGCCTGTGGTACCAAAGGCCAGAGCGCTTGCCAATTGGCCATCAGGAAATTTGGAATGCGAGTTTTTCTTACGAAATAATATCGGTGATTTTATAAAACATTAGATGTCCTATATATGGAGCTGTTTCTTTTAGAGAGAGTTATGCTGAAGGCTTGAGTCTTCACCATAACTCATATGCAGACTCGTATGCCCTCAGATATTTTATGTATGAAGACTATTTTGTTACAGTTTTCTGGGATTTCTTTCATAATATTCATAAATACGAGACAGTAACTTTGAAATTTCTGTCGTTACTAATTACTACTACTAACCTTAGTTTTGGAGAATATAGTTTTGAAGAATACTTATATTATTTTTTTTATATTTTGAGCTGTGCTAAGGTTTTTTTAAAAAAAATAAAAGAGCATAACTTTAACAATATGCTTAAAATGATTCAGATTTATATAAATTATCAGAAATACGTGTATCAGTGACACTGATATCTTGTATAAACTATTATTGTCACTAATTGCCTGTGTTGCTAATAAGTTTCGATTTATAAAAATTACATGATTATCAAAAACAAGGATTCCAGATATACAAAAATTGTACAAATAGATATCTTATTCACATGATAATTGTACTTAAATGTTAATGGCAAAAACTGTGAGTCTATTATTTTGTTTTGATATGATCATTTTCTTGTCGATACAATATAGTTAAAATATATCCTACCGCAAATCTCTGGAACTTTTGAGCCTTATGCAACAAGCTGTCGTCATCATATGATACTTGGTCTGAGAGTCCTCACTAATTGAACCTCCAGGCGGCAGTCAATTAAAGTACACGCCTAACCTGAAACACTCAATATGACATAGGATTGTGCAACATTTTGCCTTGAAGGAAAAAAATCGTCTAAGGGCTTATTTGAAATATCTCAGATCATATATAAAATATACAATAGCTGTTAAACAAAAATAAAATAGCAAATATATACCTGTATGACATAATAAAAAATAAAAAATATCGTAATATAATATTTTATTTTTTCCGTTTAAAAATTTTTTAATCATCAAACAAAATTACTAAATTGAGAAATACTTAAAAAATTAATGTAGATAGGTATTAAAGGAAAATAAAAGATTTATTAACTTGTTTAACTATAATTTTAAAAAATAATAAAACGGGCATTACTTAAAAACTTTAAAGTGTAATGTAAATTTACGATTTTATATTTTACTGAAACTAATACTCCGCGGCAAATATGACAGCACTACTATAAAATGACTCTGTGTCCAAATATCACAGACTAGGAATATTTCATTAGACGTATTTCAATTATTTTCATTAATTGTATATGTTAACTCATAAATTCTTTTTTTACAAATCTCTGCATAACTAATGGTTGTTTAAAAATTATTTCAAAAGCGAAATATTTTTGACTGACAATAATTTAACTGAGGTTAATACTGGACAGCAAATTTGACAGCACTCCTATAAAATGACTCTGACCAATTATTACAAACTAGGAATATTTCATTGGACGTATTTATTTTTCACTGATTGTTTTTTGTTAACCCATTAATTTAAACATAACAAATGATAGTTTGCGAATTATTTCAAAAGCGAAACTATGAATCTATAGCAAAAATTCTCATATATAATACTTTTGAAAGACTTTCAATAATGAGCATGTTTATTGTACTGCTCTTGATCGTGACACTAAAAAAAACAATTGTCTTTAATTCCATTCCACATCGTGTGGGAAAACCAAAACCAAAATCAAACAAACAGAATCACTTCTCTGTTAACCTCAAAAAAATTCTTGCACTTTCACTTATTTTTTGCTGGAAACTTCCTCTGCAGACTTTTCGCCATGCTCGAGTAAATGCACGAGAAAGCGCTGCCAAGCGTACAAACTACGAAGCCAAGCGGACCATTGCAAAAAGCCTTGACGAAACACACTCTCTGACCTTGCCCCCATTTTGCGCTTTGGCAGCAATGGAGCTGGAAGTGGTTCTCTAACCCACTCAGATGAGCCTGGGGCGGGGAAACAAACAATTCGTTCCGATTGGAATGAATTTTAGGATTTGGGAACTCCCCTGGTGAGAAAATGTGGCAGAACTTCGATGCTGTTTGTGCCATTCGAAAAACTTGACCTTTAGTAGAAGTGATTAAGTTTTGTATTGGTAATTTTATCTTTTAACTAATTGAGCATGTTAAGAATTTTGAAATACCTCTTTTATGATGGTTTGACGTGTGAACAGGCATTCTAAGAATCATAATTATGTAATTTGATTCTGCAATTTGTTGTTTTTATTAATTGATTTAAAAAAGTAATTGTGAGCAATTTTTTAAAATCGTTTAATATTTTTAGAACAATTAATTTCAGAGCAATTGAACTGAAACCATTTATAACAAACAATTTAATATAGTATATCAATTTTAATAACTGAAAAAAAAAGCATACGGAAATATTTTTTTTTTTTTTTTAATGTATAGATGAAAGGTTTGTTGTTTCACTGTGATATATAAAGAACATTTGAGTTGTTTTTGTTTTGATTGGTCCAAATTTTAAAATGTTATATATTAATGCTTTGGCGCCTATGGACATGAATAAAAAATTTTTTTAATTCGATTATCATTAAAAGTTTAAAATAAAGAGTACAATTAACTGCAAATTTTGCTAGATAAAAATTGTTTTTTTAGTTGAATAAAGATTCCTAAAATATTTGTAGACGGTAATTGCGTAAATTTTCATGGTAGTGCCATCTTGTGGCAGTTTTAATAAGCAATTGGTTTCTCTTTAGAATCTTATTTTAACAATGAATTGATATTCATATACTTATTCAGACTTAAATTATATTTAAAAAATTTATAAACCATGCTTGATATTTCTAAATTTTGAACATTTTATTTTATAAAACTTATTAGTTTACTTATAGTCAATGAGAACCATTATTACATTATCATCAAAAATAAATAATAAATGAATATATATATATATTCGATGTTGAAGATGTTCAACTAAAAGTTAAATTTGTATTTTATAAGGTTAGAAAATTTATATACAATTTTAATTTAACGCATTTCAATAACATTATTTTATATCTATGTAAATTGCACAAAAAATGTTTAACCTATTTCTTCCATTAATTGCAATGAATTTCATTATTTTAGTAGCCAAAAATTATTTTGTTCAAATTTTATTATCATTTTATGCATTTATATAAATTCCTATATTCACGCGCATTTTTTATTTATATATGAAAAATGCACGTATATACAAAATATGTTAGAACTAATATAGCAACTAATAGAAGTTTAAAAAAAATTTCGGAAAGATTACAATTATAAAAAAAAGGAAAAAAAAATTACAAAAATCAAACAACAATTATGATAATATTACAATGAAACATTTTAATATTCTTCGAAAATATATCTTCACAGCTTTTCTGATGTAAACAGAAATGCAAATATACCCCTTACATATTATAAAAATAATTTAATACTTAACACAACAAAATATATTGAAACAAACTTGTTAATAATTTTCACAGTTTATGTTATTGAAATTTTAAACATAAAACTATAATCGTTTCAAATATTTATTATGTATTTCATTGCAATTAACTTAGAACACTTGAAAAAAAAATATTCATATCTTCAAATTTTATACAATTTGCAAAGATTTAATGACAATATCAAAATGCATATTAAATATTCAGTCTAATGAACAGACTAACATTCAAATTGAATAATATACAATACAATTTAGCGATATCATTCTGTATTGTAATTATCACGATTTTAACTTCATTCGACAAATTTGCATGATAAAAACGTTTTTAAATTTTACATATAAAAACTATTAAAAATAAAAGTAAAAATCATTGATTTTTCTATCATAATTATTCTTATGTGAAAACTTTATAGCAAATGTTTCGCTTTGATTAAATAATTTGCTTTATGCAATTTTGAAAAAGTAAAGCAATTCGTAGCAAAATTAATGATTTCAAAATTACTAGGAAAAAAATTATTATTTTTTAGAAGATACTTATAAAATGCTTAACTTATTTGAGGCATTTAGGGAGGATAGTACCATCATTTGTCATCTTTAATAATCAATTGAATTTTTTTTTTTGAAATATTAATACTCTAATAATCATTTAATATACATGAAATCCCATAAATATAAAAATCTTAAAATAAAAATTTAAAACTATGATATATTAATTGATTAAATGAAAAAAATATGTTTTCTTTCAAAGCAAACCATACTTGAAAACCAAAAATTAATAATTCCTCTCGCTGAGATTCATCAATGCTGAATTTACTCTAGCGAGGATAAAGTGGCTTGATGGCCAATTGGCTAGCGCTCTGGCATAAGGGTTCGAAGGTTCGAATCCTGGCGGTGGCATGGATGTTTGTTAGTGGTTCGGAATCCACGTTAAATTGTAGGTCCCGGTCTAATTGGCCCAAAGTGTTCACAGAATGATCGTAGAGTGACAAACAAAGCCAAACTATCAAGGGAGACTATCAAACTATCTTTTGAACATAAAAGTAAATAAAAAATTCAGTCAATGTCAAGAAGATTTTTAAAGACTGTAACAAATCCATTTAATAATGAAAATGATTAAGAAATCGTTATATTTTATATCATCTAGCGATTTTGTCATGGAAATCCATGCATAACTAAGCATAAAATGCATTTTTGATTCTATATCTTTCCTACTTAATTTTTTTCAGGTATTGGTATGGACGACACTTTTGTACTGCTGGCTGCCTGGCGACGGACGGACGACCGGCTCAGTGTACCAGAGAGACTGGCCCACACTTACGCCGATGCAGGGGTGTCCATCACCATCACCTCCCTCACCAACTTCATCTCCTTCTGGATCGGCGTCATCACTCCCTTCCCCTGCGTCCGTATCTTCTGCATCTACACGGCCATGTCGGTGCTGTTCACCTACATCTATCACGTGACCTTCTTCGGGGGCTGCATGGCCCTCAGCGGGTACGCTGAAGAGAGGAACCTGCACGCATTCATCTGCGTGCCGACCATGCCCAAATCACTTGCACGTTAGTATTCATTTAATTTTATTGGTTTATTCATATATATTAATACTTGTTGTTTGTTGTTGTTGTTGTAGATTAATACTTAAGAATACAAAGCAACGATTACATTTCTTTGCGTTTTGCCTCATGTATCCCTTAGCCTTATTCTATTGTCAAACAAGTTACAACAAACACCCCTGTGGTTTGTAAATTGGACATTTCTTATCTTTCGTCTACACTTAAGAGCAATATATTTTTCAATATATAGAGCAATTTTTCTCTTCCATACTAGATGACATAACTTTCCATTTCTAATATAGCCCTTTCCTATTCTTATAACCCTTCCACCCAGCCCTCTAGTCAAAAAAGAGTTTATTTTTGTTAAGTAATAATGTTCTTAGGGTCTGATGACCAAGAACCGCTATGGTCTCTGGCACTCGGTGCTACAGGTTTCGGATCCATGGATGTTTGCTGTGGTTCGGAATCCAATTTAAACAGTAGGTTCCGGTCTAATATGACTGTAGAATGTTGGGGGTAGAACTGACAACACTACCCCGTAAAAAAGAAAACATCTCTTGTCTCGAAATCTGCCAATTAGGCAGACAGCCTTGGCCCGCCATGAGGCTATTGCACCAAAGAAGAAGTAATGTTCTTAGGTTAGGTACGAAATTAATCGAATGACTCAATCATGGATTGTATTTATTTTTGATTTTGCATTTTACAATTTATTTCGGCTTTTTAAAGTAACAGACTAACCTCAAAATAAATAGCATTACAGTAATTTTCAAAGAACAGCAAAAGTGACTAGAAGGCGCATGCGTAGCCAAATGATATGATTAGTTGTTGGTGAGAATAGTGACAATTTTCAATCATTTCCGTTGATCAATCAATTACTAGGCTTACGCATTATCTTTCCCACATGTTGAGTGTTTTCTACCTTAGACTCTTTTATAGGGAATTCTCAGGCTACATATATAATGTGCTCATATCAGACGTAAACCTGGAAACTTTCGATTGCTTTTGTTCGGGGTTCGAAAAACCGACACTTCTCGGGGTTCAGAAGCTCCATATATAGCTGTCATGTTATGTACTAGGCGTTGATACTAACTGTTGGAGATACAATTATTATTTATTGATAAAAAAATCGAGGCAAACATTAATTCCATAAGCTTAAAACATGTAGAATTTCAACTATTAAGCAGAAATTTGTGAAGAAAATTCTTGCTGAAAAACGATCTGTTCTATACTTTTGTGATAGTGTGCGTAAGTGTCTCTTATTACTAACCAGGCTGCAATTTCCAGGGTTTTTTTCCACACAACACGTTATAAACTCCCCCCTCCAGAAGCCAATGCCATTCCTTCCTTATCCATCCATGGACTATAAGTGTTGTACAGGAAATTAGTTGATCGTTGATATATAACAGTAAAAAAAATTTGTCCAACATTTTCAATTTTTTTTTTTTTTTATATATATTTTATATAAAAACTCTCAGTATTTTTCATATTATAAGGTGTCCCAAAATTCAAACAAGAAGTAAGCTTTTAATAAAAGGCACAAAAAGATTGGTTTCAAAAAACAATTTAATATACTATCACCGACCAAACACCAAGACTAAATGTGAATTTTGAAGGGAAATCAGCTCTTTCATTACCAAATATTTCAGACAATTTAGGTTGTTTAGGAATTCAAATCTTGTGTGAATTGTGACGCACCCTAGAAAAAAATTCCGCGTAGTTTGTTTTAGAAATTTTATTTATTTTTTTATTTCTAAGTATTTTTTATTTAAACATTTTTCATATATAAAAAAGATGTTTAAAAAAATTGAATCAAACCCAATCTCTTATAAGAATAATAATTATTTTGCATATTCTGTTAATCCACATCCACATTAAAATTCAAACACCTTTTATTATATTTCCATACTACAAAATCTTAATACCTTATTTAAATTATGCATCAAGTCATACCCCTCATAAAAACAATGTATATACATATTTTCACCTATAACTATTAAAAAATATTTTCAGGGATATCATATAAAATATAACTTTGCTAATACAAAGTAAGATTGGTGGTAAATTAACGTTCACAACAATGAAAATCACTGAAATATAAAAAAACCTCTCTGCTCATCATTCATATTCTGAAATCTTTTTTTTCAATAGCATGGCATGTGAGGTCATGTTATGTTAAAATTATCGGAATTTTTGACAGTGATGAAAATGAATTTAATATGTTTACAGTTTTTTTTTATCTTCATGCTTGTCAGTTTCGTTGGATTCATTAAATCTATTCCTCGACTGTCGTACGGAAAAAGAACTGAAAATTTTCCTGGTGTTAGAAATATGATGTATAAGTAAACATGTCGTGCCTTAATTACTAAATACTCTGATTTTTATAATAAAAAATATATTTGATTTATTAAATTTAAATAACCAAACATTTCGTAATACTTCAAGTTATTATATAAATTATATAATATTAGCATCAACAGAATCAGTGTTTTTTTCAACATATTTTATCATATTGAATATGTCAGATTATTGAAAAATTTATCTCATATTGGGCTAGTAAAAGATTTATAGATTCATTTAATTAAGAATTTTTATTTTCTTCTTAAATATTATTAATACAAAAGTGTTTATATATATTTTATATATATATATATATATATATATATATAAACACTTTTGTATTAATAATCTTGAATATATATATATATATATATATACATTATATATATGAGAGAGAGAAAGCGAAAAATAATAATACACTTGAATCAATATCAGAAATAATAAGTAATATCGCTGATATAGTTATGTTACTAGTAAGTGTTTTTAAATTTAAAAAAAAAAAAAAAAAAATTTAAAAATATGTATTTTCTATTCTTTCATCGATTGGTAATGAAAAGTTACTTTCATTTCTTAAAAATTTGTGGTAAAAGACATTATTAACAAGAACATTTAAAAAGAAATACATCATCTTCTATTTCGTTATTAAAATATTTATTCATAAATCGTACAAATATATTTATATAAATATTCAATAGATAGTGGCAAATATAAAATTCAAATGTACGTAAAATAAACATAACAATATAAAATAATTTCAATGGATTTTTTTTTTTTTTTTAATTTTGTGGTTTAACACCTAAATTTAAAATTTGTATTCAATGAGCTGGGACATCACTTCATTTATATTTTTCTTTTTTCATTACTTACAATTAAAGTATTTTTATTAATACTTATTTATGAAATTGTACTGAATATTAGTCTTAGTTTATTGAACTAAATCAATCATGATAAATGGGGAAAAAAAATCTAGAATCATCATGATAAAATTTTTCAATCATGATAAAACAATAATTATCATTTTTAACATTGCTTCTTACTAAATATATAAAGTTCTTGCCATTATTGTAAATAAGAAGTAACTCATAGCTAGTTCGTTCGCTTCTATTATGAGTATTACTTAACCTTCCGTTTATCTATAATTACTACAGGAAAGACAAAAATGACATGTCTATAGAACTAGACACAAATTATTATCATTATACAAATCACCTTTATACAATGCATTAAAAAATGACTGATGCTATCGTAAAAAGACAAACACACATAGACAAAAGAATCAAATAAAATGGCAAAAATAATAAGAGGGAAAATTTGTTATTGTTAAGGTTTCATATAATCCCCTCCTGTTTCTGTTTTTAATTGACATAGGTTATAAAAAATATTGGAAGGCCTTAAAAAATTATTCTTTACTAAATCATTAAAACATTAAAAAGCATTGTTGTTCATATTGGTATCTTAGCTTGATCTTAAATTAGTGGGCAAAAACGTTGTACAAGATCAATAATCTCTATTTATTCTGATATTTAATGTTTCTATCATCATTGTAATTGCGAGTTATTGATAGACAAGCGTACACATTCTATCTGTGATACTCGCGATCTAAAGATTACATTTATCGATTAGTTCAGATATTTTGTGCATCAAGCAGGGCCATATTTAGATGAAAAGAGGCCCTAGGTTATTCCAGTTATGAGACCCCCATTTTTAAGTTTGTAAATTACATGAGAGATACTAAAATACATCATTACTGTGATATATATCAATATGTTAAATGAAACGTGTTGTGATTGATACTAATCTTTATAAAAAATGGGGCACGGATAATAAATAAAAAGTCGAGAACACTTGTTCTCAGCACCATACTTGTAACAATAACTACTTAAACATAACACACAACATTTACAAAGAAACAAAATTCAAATAATAAAAAGCTTCAATTAATAACACCAAACTGCACTTTATTAATGCAAGAACAAACCAGAGCTTAGTAGTAGAAGGCACGTCAATATTTACCATAGCAATCAGTGAACGCATCAACCATACTTTGGAGCAATCTTTTTTTTTTCTTCTTTCTTTCTAATGCAGCAGGCAAACACTTTTAGACAGCTTGGTCTTGGATGCCTTAAGGCAAGCGCTGCAGAGACGTACTCACTTTGCATTACCCAGGGTGCGCGTGTAACTTGAAGACAAGCCACGGACACGGAGTAACAATGCCCCCGCAATGCTCTACTGTCATATTAGACCGGGACCTACAGTTTAAAGTGGATTCCGAACCACTACAAACATCCATGGCACCGCCGGGACTCGAACCCGAAACCTGTGGTACTGAGCGCCAGAGCACTAGCAACTCGGCCATTCAGGCCCACACTTTGGTGCCATCTAGTATATACAAACGAATAGATTCAGTGAGCCGAACGCGTTGACCATTTTTATATTTGTTTATTAGTCATGTGTGTAGAATTTCTCCTTATTTTCGATTCAGTGTTTTAGTGTTTACTGTGTTTAGAATAGTGTAATTTTAATTTTCCTAACAATTTGAATGTAGGCCCTTCTTGATCTTGAGTCTATAGGCTGAAGCCTAGTTAGCATATAGGAAAATCCGGCCCTGGCATCAAGTCATTTGGTAGCAAAGCAGTTCAACATTTTCCGTCCTGTGGTGCTTTTTGAACTTGTTAAATCTCCTACGTATCTTCCATGTTAATAAATGCTGTCTACTACCCCATAATAAGTAGAGAAAAAAAAATCAGATGCAATTTAATTACATTTTTTTAATCTTTTATTTATGAATATAAATTAATTTAATTTAATTATTGGAAAGCACTTTGGAACATATTTTTTTTATATTTATTTTTCTTATTTAAATGAATTTGTTCATTTGTGTCATTCGAAATTTGAATTTTCGTTCATATTAATATTTTTTTTACTATTTTTATTAATGGTATATATATATTATCTTTAGCATATGGATAAATTCTAATTAAAGAATATTTAATTTACTATCGTAATTTAAAATTCAAATAGATTAATGAAAAAATGTAAGAAATTATTCAATTTTAAGAAAAATATATGGAAAAAAAAAAAAAAAAAAATTTTTAGAATAATTAACAGACAAGAAAACGTGCATGTATGTGCTGCCATCTATAGGTATAATTTCTAAATAATTCTCACTAATGCAGATTTAATCTGGGAAGTCGTCCAAAATATTTCCGACTCCCGATTTCTGAGTCGGATTTTTTTTTACTTACTCTTGACTGTTTTCCATAATTTTATGTACTATGATCTTAACTAATGGATTTAGAAGAATTCTTGAAATAAATTTAATTTTAATGAACTAGTACATCTATAAATTAAGTTTTTGCACAACAAATAATTTTTTGTAACTTCAAAGGCATAGTTTTTGCAGTAACTTTAAATATTCTTGTACTCCAATTTTTTTTACAAAAAAATATACATATTCTATGAAAATAAGAGTACAAAATTAACATTTATCAAAGTAATATAGAATACCTTAAGACAAATAATACAAGATTATGCATTTTAAGTACAAAGATACCGTATTTGTAATACATTAAATCTTAATTGTACTTAAAAATAAAATAAATTGTACAATATAACTCTATAAAAACTCTGCATTGAGAAAAGTCACTCAATACTTTTTTGGTATAGTGCTAAAGCATTTACTTTCTTTACTACTGGCTGTATTACTGAAGGATACTTAAATCGACTACCGACTCTCTCTATATATAATACCATAACTGTTTGAACGGAATTTCATTAATATATTTATTAATTTTAATTTTAATATATTCATAATTTTATATTAATAAATTTAAATTTTAGATTAAAAATTAAATTCATTAATCTAAAATTATAAATATATTACAATTATTTATGTATATTATTAAATAAATTTAGTAAGCGTTTACTATCTTTACTACTGGCTGTACTATTGAAGAATATCTAAACCGACTATATAAATATAAATAAATATATAAGAAATAAAATACAATAAATTAAAGAAAACCTAATTATCTTTAACTTTATCTTCAATTTCTTATATTATTATTTTTTAAATTATACGCATTTTAAAAAAGTAAGGCAAAAGCTTTTTTTTTTTTTTTTTTTTTTTTTTTTTCAATTTTCTTATATTTAAATACTATAATATAATTAATGTCATTTTTGTTCGAAATTATACATACAGAAATAGCAGAAAAATAAATAAAATACACAGCAAATTTTAAATATTTTAAACTGATTTCCTTTTTTTTTTCGTATACAAATTATCAAGAGAAAAAAATATATGTCTTTCATTCACAAATATTAGAATCTAGAGTGCAATTACATATTTTCTTACTCCCTCTATATTTCATTTCTCAAAATTAATAATATTTATGCAATGCAATTAAATGGAATTTAAAAGAATTTAAATTCAATTTTATATAACATATAAATAATTTATAAATAAATAATATAATTAATATATAATTTTATATAATATATAAATAATTTATAAATAAATAATATAATTAATATATAATTTTATAGAATATATAAATAAAATAAAGTTATTTTCTTTTTTTCTACAGTTACAGAGATCAATTCGTTGAGTATTTGTAAAAAAGATAATATTACATTCAAAAATATTTGAACGGTTTAAAAATCGTTAACTATTAAATTTCATTATAGTACTGTATAGCACAAATCAAATTGCTTTTAAATGAATCATACTTAAGTAAATTAGTTATAATCCTATTAATCAAAAATATTTTTTATATCATGCTAGTTAGAATATAAATAAACTATAATACTAGTATTGATCCAGCACTAAACTCATTCTGACACAGAATTTGACTTGCAAGCTTAAATGATGATATTAACTACGTAAAAAATCACGAAGCCTTATCCGCATTTAAGCCTCCGCCAACTGAACTATATTCTGGCATTTGTCCAAACTGAAATTGGCGTGTTAGACTGTCTCATTAATTCTTTTTTGGAGAAAACGAAGCCAAATTTAGAAATGAAATTCCTAAATTTTGCGAATTTATTATACTTTTCCTGAGAAATAAAGGTGATTAAAATTTATCAAATAATTTTATTTATCTTTAATAGAAGAGTTATTCTTTCAAAAACTCGTTATTTAAGTATGAAAGCTACATATATTTGTGATGAAACGTTTGTTTTTTTTTAAAATTAAATTTACACTGTTATAAGCAAAATATTTTAGCTGTGGGAAATTTTGAAAAAAGCTCAGAATTTATTTAAAAACATACACACAAAATATAGATTATATTTCTGTTAATCAGATGTAACATTTATTTTCGTATGCCTGGTTTGTGAATAATTTGCTGTTAATCAAATATTTGAATCCACTTATGAAGTGTGCATTGCACTCACTACTTTTAAAAGCAATTGGTTTGTCGCTCATTTTGTGCACACTGTAGGCCTTTTTTACCGGGACCTACAATTTAAAGTGTTTTCCGAACCACAATCAAACATCCATGGCACCGTCAGAATTCGAACAAGACAAAGCGGTAGCCAATTGGCCATCATGCCGCTCTAAAAGCGAATAGATTCGATGACGATTATGACAGTCGTAACAAACATTTCCTAGCGGGAAGTTTTCAGGTTTTCTTATATAAAGCATGCGTTGCTGTAAATTTCAAAATGCTAATAATCATTTATGTACCCGTTGGTGAACTGATGTTTTTTATATATAAGGAGGACCATGACATTCCCAATGTAATATTAATAATAATAATAATAATTCCTTTGTATACAAAGCATTATGAAAATTGATTATTTACTTTCATAATAATATGCATTTTTATGTGCTTTGTCTCTTTATATACTGTGTAATTTGAATACTTTTTAATGCTTAATTTTAAATAAATAATTTATTTTAAAAATTAAATAAATTTATGTAAATCACACTCAATATGCTATTTATGAATAAAATGTGCTTATTTTTTTTCTTCTTTTCCAGAGGGCCGAGGGTCCTTGTTTCATGCTGTGTTGTACGGGAGGACGCAATCCTTTGGATCCTGAAAATCCCATGGACAATGAAGAAAACATGATGATGAAATTCTTCAGAGACAACTTGGGCAAATATCTTTCCAAGAAGCCTGTCAAGGTTATAATTATACTTGTTTTCCTTGTTTATCTTGGTTTCGGACTGTGGGGTTGCACTAAAGTTAAAGAAGGACTGGAAAGATTCAAAATGGCTCGGTATGATTCATACTCCCTCGATTACTACGATTTGGAAGACAAGTACTTCAGAAAGTATCCGTATCGTATTCAAGTCGTTATCAACGAAACACTAAATTACGCTGATCCTGCTGTTCAAGACCAAATTGAAGATTTGCTTCACAAATTGGAAAACAATCGTCTTATGGCCGGACCACGATTCACAGAATCATGGCTGAGGATTTACCACAGATTTATGAAAGATTCACGAACGCAGGTTTTCCTGCAGGGTTACAATATGAGCAGAAAGGAAGATTTTTATAAAGGCATTCATCAAGTGTTCTTCCGTCTTTCTCAAAATTATTTTCAACAAGATATAAAATTTAACGATGATTTTAGTGAGATAACTGCAGCAAGATTTGTGCTACAAACGGAAAATATAATGGACGCCAACGACGAAAAGAACATGCTGATAGAATTAAGAGCCATAGCCGCAAATTCGACGCTACCAGTGGTTGTATTTAATCAGCTATTTGTGCTATTCGATCAATTTCTTTTGATAAAAGAGACATCTATTCAAGCCGTGGGGGTAGCGACAGCGGTGATGATGTTGATATCTTTTGTCTTCATCCCCATTCCAAGCTGTGCACTGTGGGTGGCATTCTCAATATTCTCTATTGAAATCGGTGTTGTCGGTTACATGAGTTGGTGGAATGTGAATCTCGATGCCATATCCATGATCAACTTGATTCTCTGCATAGGATTTTCAGTGGACTATTCGGCGCATATAACATATGCTTACATATCATCGGAACAAAAAGACCCTGACACACGTATGAGGAACGCTTTGCATTCGTTAGGTCTGCCCATATTTCAAGGCAGCATTTCGACTTTGCTTGGCATTGTAATCCTGAATGCTGCGCCATCTTACATTTTCACGGTGTTCTTCAAGACAGTATTTTTAGTTATACTCTTCGCTGCCATACACGGGCTACTTCTGCTACCTGTCCTGCTTTCCCTCACTGATGGGTGGTGCAGCGGGGCCAAGAAAGGTGGTGACCCCCCTGAAAAAGAAACCTCTCCACCTTTCTACATAACACCCCAGCACGATGACATAATTGCCAACAAGGATGGCAAAATAAACGTTCCGACCTACAAGACCCTAGCAGATCCCCATTTCCAAACAGTAATAGAAGAACCCAAGTACAAAACCACAGCCACATGGACAGACAATGGGGATCTGGACCAAGGAATCGGCACTAGTGGCGAAAGCAGCGATGGCAGCTGGAGAGGTGGCAATGATGACATCGTCGACCATGCCACTCAGCTGCATGACAGCTCCTCCAAGCTGACATCTGTTGGGCAACCCCATGATTCTCCCAGTTGCCGAGAAAGGGAGAATCATGTGAATCCTGGATTCATCGACGATGAAGGTTTCCGGGCCTCTGACAGATCCCGTATGAGAGGCTATCACCACTCAAACCGTGATGGCAAAGGTAATAATTACCATGAAACGTGGGATGACCTCCATATTCGGCAAGGGTCAGGTACCACAAAGCATACCAATGGTAAAGACTTACAACAGCGCAGGAACAGCGAACCTGACAGTCCACTTTCTCGCTATATGTCGAGACTTAACAGTGGATATGTGAGAGAATTCCAGATGCCATTGTGATTTAGTAGTATTATAATAAGCATTCTAGGAAAAAAAATATTAAATTTAAGTGCCACGTCATGTCTCAATAGTTAAGGGTGCATCTTATATCATCCATTATGTCAGATATGAAATGAGTATGCGTTCTACTTGATTCCAAGGCACGGGTATTTGTTATGAATTTTTTTTTTGTTGTGTTTATATATCGTTTATGTCTGAGTTGTTAATTTAAGTTTCTATAATTAAAACTGCATATCCAATGATAAGTAATAATTTTGTTTTGGTATTTAAAAATATTATAATCAAATTTATCACTGACTTCTTACAATGTTATTATTATTTTAATTTAAAAAATAACAAATTAG
Source organism: Caerostris darwini (assembly GCA_021605075.1). Lineage (NCBI taxonomy): Eukaryota > Metazoa > Arthropoda > Arachnida > Araneae > Araneidae > Caerostris > Caerostris darwini. The sequence continues at coordinate 12,531 of BPLQ01003648.1, read as the reverse complement.
TTTAAATTTTACAGACAGTTGATAGTATTCAAAAAAGAACTTTTTAAATTTGATAATAAAGTTAATATTTATTTTTAGATAAAAGGCATCTAAAAATGAATGTAATAATTTATGTTAAAAGATAAAATTCAAATATTATTAGCTGTTCATTAAATTATTGTTAAAAATTTTTTTAAAAATTGATTTTTTGTAATTATCAATACCAATATATATAACCTTGCATTTTGTTACTGGTCTTTGTTTATGCATATTCATGTTTTCTATGTACTTTGTTATGTTAATCATGTTCCCAAACATGGACAGTTTCCTGATATTTTTTGAATTAAGTTTTAACTTCGGCTAGTCACTTGAATGGAATACCAGTTTCAGACATCCAGACATGGAATTAAATCGAATTGTGAGTAATCACAAATGTCCAGATTGTTTGAGGAAATCCATATTCTTTCGACCAGCCGTCACTTCAACATGTGGTCGTATATGAAATATCTACACAATGTATGATTCACGCCGAAGCATGGATGAACATTTTTTTTTCTATAACAGAATTGCATACATGCCTTTTGTATTTATGTATTTTGCTCTGTGACTGTGACAATCATGTTTTCATAAAATGTATTTCAATTATTAAAGTGTGATTTTCTAAATTCTTTATTTGTTGTTTCCAATTAATTTCAATACTCAACTATCCATATCTATTCATATAGCAAAATTTTTAAGATACAGTTACAATCAAGAAAAAAAGAGAGAAAGTGAAATAAAATCCATAAATAAATAAATATAAAAATTAAACATCTTTTAATATAAACTGCAATTTTATATTTTAATATGGTATTGTGACATTGTAATATGGCAAATATTAATATGTTTTTAAATAAAATATTCCGCGAGATCAGACTGAAATTCATGAGAGAGGTATGCAATAAAAATTTGTAGGACTAGAAACAGAAAAAAATAAAATATTTTCCAACTATATGGAAAATGTGGTTGACATTTTATTTACATAGTTAATTACCAGTTTTATCACAGCTCTATATCTATCTCTTTCATTTTAGTTAGGAGTAACAAATTATTATAAAAGTTTGAAAAAATCTAGATTAAACATTTACATTTTTTTTGTTGAACTTTCGTGGGCCTCGTAAATATTCGAGGTTCGATTTATCTAAATTCCAAACTGCCAATTTTTTTTATCTAATGAGACATATTTTAATCATGAAAGAATATTTAAACAATTTTAAACGAATTAACATTATCAATGGAAAATGTATTAAATATTTTGAAATTTTTCACTTATTATTGTTTATCTTCATGATAATTATTGATATTTTAAATAATATAATTATTATAATTATACTTTAAATAATATAATTATTATAATTATACCTTAAATTATATAATTATTATAATTATATTTTAAATAATATAATTATAATTTTAAAGATTTCTTAGCTAATTTTAACTAAGCCTGTGAGATGATAAAAAAAATATTATGACACACTATTTTGTTTAGATTCAAATTATGTGAAATTTTTTCAAGATAAGCAATTTTATTTTTGAAGAAAGTAAAAAAAAAAAACCCTTTTCAATTATATACTGAATTTTTCATGAAATGCACATTTTTTAATAAATACTATTGCAAAGTATAGCAAAATTATTTACAAACTTCCCATGCTTAAAATAAATTATTCTTTTAACCTAAAGTGTTAATTTCATATTAAATTATTCCTCTTCAAAAAGTGAAGAAACTTAAGTGTAAATATACTTAATTGAAAAGCGCACAAGAGAAAATTACATATTATTAAGCTGACTTATTTGATTATTTACATCAGTGAATAGTTGTTTTTAAAAACATTTTTTTTTTTAAATGGCAGATAGCAAAAATCATTCAATAAAAACAGAACGTTTTAGTGTTGCTTAATATTTAATTAATTTATTTTGGCATTATTACATTGTATTGATACAATTTCCTGAAATAATATTAATTAAGAATGTAGTAACTAGTAATTTTCATAAATTAGTGTATTTACTAATTTAAATTAAATTTTTAAGTCTAGTTTTTGACGCATAAGCTTCAGATCCTTCCAAATGTAACATGCGTTAATTATTTTAAAAAATATCGCCTTGTGGTGAATAAATTTTAATTATTTCTATTTTTAGGCAAATATCCTAGATGGTATTTATCAAGTATAGTATTCAATATTAAAGAATTCAGTAAAGTTTTTAAATAAAGAGTTACAAGAACTGAATTTCTTAATGCTTTTTTTAAAAAAATTTCAAAATGATTTCACAATATCATACCCATTACTAAATAATTCATAGCAGTTAATAATAACTTTTATGATTTTTATAACTTTGGATTCAATTTTCTAAATAGTTCCAGTAAAATTAAAAAGCTGTAACACACATGTTATATCGATAGATAAATAGATAGATAGATATAGATATATAAACGTTGAAAAATTTAAATCACAAAAAAATATTTCAAATGTGAAAGATGGCCGATAAACAATATAATATAAAATTCTTTTTCGAAATATAAGTGAAATAGGAAATTTAATAGTACAAATTATATAAACTATGCTACGCGTTCGGTTGAGACAACCGTAGCCTTTCTTCCACGATGAGTCTAAATCTGAATCAGATCGTCACACTGCATCATCTTCATCCATTACTTGAATTTGACATCAGCAGACAACATAATTTTGATATCATCCCTCGTGAAATCATCGCCATATGAATAACAGGAAGGTGAACTATATCACTTAAAATATAGTGATTAAATAAAAAAGAGTTCTGCTTAAAAATTCATTGTAAATTTATTGTTATTGATATACAATCAACTGTAACCATGCTTCCTCTTACACACTGACAAGAGCTCTCCGGCCCCCAGTGGCTTTCAGGAGAAAAAGCAGTAGGCCTCGAGATTCTCACCCGAGAGGTAGTACAGCGCAACATGTGCTCGCTCTGAGAAACGTTTAGCTTGTAGTCTCTTATCCCAAGAGGAAATACATTTAGTACATTCTGGTGCCTACAGACTCTCGCCCGGTGATGTAGGATATTTTGCACACCCGTTGCATGTAGCCGAGTTTCGAACTTTCAACTTAGAAGTTGTAATTCTTCCCTGAATCTATAATTATCTCTTTAAATGTGATAAATATTGTCTGTCTCTCTAATTGTATGTGGGTGAATAAAGCTGTGAGTTCTCCAACCTGTGCCTCAAGTATCTTAACCCAACCACACCCAGTTACACAACTATTTTTGACAATTATATATCAATAGCATTAAAAATTTTTAATTGTTTACAATTACAAATTACGTTTTAGAAAGTTTTAGCCCTTTTAAAATTTAAATAAATAGTTTTTAAAAGTAGAGAGATCTGAAGGAACATTATTCACATACAATGCCCACAATTACTTGACTTAAATGTATCAGCTAACTGCTTCTACAAACAAGTTTCATGTTATTTCAAAATCTTAAAGAAATTTAAATGACAATTAATTAAATTTAACATTACTGTTAATCATATTAATGTGAGGAAAGACGTCATGACTTTGGGTATAATATAATTTTTATTTAATAAAGATAGATTAAGCATTATGCGTTTGAAAATATGTTAAATATCTAGTCTATTGGTAAGAAAGACTTCAAAACACTACTAATACTAAATAATAACAATGAAGGCTAAAAATAGGGAAAGCATAAAAATGTAATTTTCTGAATAGCGATTTAATTTTTTTTTTTTTCCACAACTGCAAGATCTGCGGGTTTTTTTTTTTTTTTTTTTTTTTTTTTGTAGTGTGCAGATTGGGCAACCAGATTGTAATTTTGTGGCGTTCGGTTGAGATACTTGAGGTATAGGTTGGAGAACTCATAGCTTAATTTACACACGCACAAACACACACACATACAGTTAAAAAATACAATATTTTACACTTTTAAAGGAAATTATAGATTCCTGGAATTATTCCACTTCTAAGCCAAAAATCCAATACTCAGCTGCGAGCAAGATGCGCGAAATATACTTCCTCTCCAGGTGAGAGTCTGTAGGCCGACTAATACTCCGGAGTGCACTGAATATATTTTATCTCGGGATGAGAGATTATAAACTAAACATTTCGAGTCCTACTAACCATATCTTCTGAACGCCACAGTGGGTGCTCTTGCCAATACTTAAAAAGACGCATAGTTATATTTTTTCAATAGTAAAATGATGATTCCAATATTTTTTTAACATGTCAAAAAAATGAAATAATTTAATAACAAATAAAACAAAAATTTATCCAATGTGTAATTACCGTAACTACTTCATAAAACAGTTTATATATTTAAAAAAAAAATATTTTTTCCTCTCAAAATCTTGGACTATCTTGAAATTCGGACCCGGAATTAAATTACTTAAAATTCTAGAATTTTGAAAAGTTATAGATATTTTTAACTTGAATCAACTCTTGTGTAATGATGTCCAAAATTAATTAAAAGAACATTTTCCCCATTTTAAAATATATAAGATTATAAAGTAATTCAATTGCAATTATTACAAAATAATAGAAATATAAGAATATAAAAATATATTACAGGAATTTACAAAAAGTGACGCATATATTTTCTAATTAAATTAAATATGCTCGTGTTTTATTAAAACTAAAAAATTAGCTCACCATAAAACTATATTCATATTTTTGAAACATATTCATGTAATTGAGATTGAATCGTTAAACACAGAACGTTAATTACAAAATTATTCTGTTAAACCCGTTAGATCTTGAGTTTTTAATCAGGAATTCACTGACCTCTTGGCAGGTGAGCATCAGGAGAAAAAAAATCAATATCTTTGTTTTCATTTACTTTTAATTAAATCTTATATATGTTTATATTTCTTATAAACATTAAAAATAAGATTGATAAAAAAAAATAAATAAAAAATAAGATTTCTTTTATCGCAAAACATTTTCGACACTCAAAATAATTGTAAATTTTAAAAGGAATTTAACATTATTTAATGTCTAGAAAGTAGCAGATTTATTATAACTGCAACATATTTTTTGTTAATAGTCAAATAATATAACTGAATTATTATTTTTTATTATTTTATGCAATTATAAACATAATTCCGAAAAGAGAATTCGTAACTGATAAAAGAGATCTGTGACTTACTCCAAAAGATGCCAGTGAAAATAAAGAAGATTAAATCGTGATGTAGATGTATACAGAGTTGGTAGGGAACCATCAACTTTTTAGTTTTTTTACATTGCACTAGATGGCAGCACAATGCTGATATTTAGAGATATTCTCTTATCGCTGAAGCAAGGCCTGATTCCGAAATGCCCTTTGAGTAAGTCTGAAAAATTGAGATAAGGACTGGCTTTCTAGGGTAAAGTCCGTTCATTTCCTGTTCGCATTTCCTTAAATTATTATCTTTCATTAGCAATTAATCTTTTTAGACAAAAATAATTTTAAAAATATATAAATTATTATTTTAATTTAGTTTCTTACATTCATAAATAAGTTTTAACAATTCCTTAATATTTAAAATGGGGCTCATTTAGTTATGCTATGGGAAGAATATAAAAATAAACTTACATCATTGAGCTGCATTTTTTCAATTATCTTTGCTGCGAAAAAGAAAATATGTTTTATTTTTGAAGTGACATTAAAAATTTAATACTTAATTTTATACTCTAATTATTCCTCATAATTTGTAGGAAAATAAATAATTTAACATTATGAAGAAATTTTTTTTAATTAATCGCATGATTGCCTGTGAATTAAAAACTTTGCATTATTTATTACTGTGAAATTTTCAGCAATGAATTGAATTTTTACTCTAAACACTCTTCTGACAATTGTATGGCGTTTGAAGAAATAATGCATTTGGTTTGTAAAATTAAATTTTATTCAAGTTTCAAATTATCATCAAATCATAAAAGAATATTTTGTTAAAACGCATGTAAGATAGTCAAAATAAATTATAAAATTCCATAAATTTAAATACTGCTAAAAATACATTGTGTTGAAAATAGAGAAAAACTGATACAAACCTAAAAATTAACAAGTTGAGTGTATAAAGCAGGAATAAAAATATCATTGCTATTTTAATAAAAGCCACTGAATAATAAAAATAGACCCAACTATCCATATTTTAACCGTTGTATTAAAAATTAATTAAATAAATCTGAAATTTCAATCAATTAAAGTCAACACTTTAATTGTAGCTTAGTGATAATGCATGCAAGCTAGTGTGAGAATGGATTCGATTCTCCGGTGACAACATGCATTATATTCATTACATTTAAAAACGAGGAGGCTCGATTGAGATTATGATAGCAAGTGTAAACCAACATATCTCAACACGAACAACTCTTCACGGACAACCTACATCGACATAATACACTCATGTCCATAAATTAAGGATAATGAAGTTCAGGCAAAGAAAGAGACAGAAGCAAAACAAATTTGACTTATTTGTAAAGTCTATTTATTAAACAAAAGGTAAAGAGCAAAAAAGATGCTATATATTTGACATAATTAATAAAAATTGCGATTTTTACTCCCTGGAGCAAATTTCAAAAAAGAACCTATTTATAAAAAACAGTATAACATAGTTAGTATGATGGTTAATATGGAGTATGTCTCCCGGACGATGCAATACAGGCCTTACAACGCCTAGGCATGCTGAGTATCAAATTATCAATCTGATCTTGGGGAATATTACACCAATCATCAAGCAATGCCCTCCTTTTTTTTTTTTTTTTTTTTTTCCCACATACATGCAAATCTGGAGCAATAATATTCTGCTGAAAACTCCCAGAAGCCAATAATTTCCATCTCGTCCTATACATCAAGGGTTGCTTATGGTATAATTTGTTGAATGCGAGATCATTGATGCAAATGAGTAGGCCAATGGCAATAGAAATCTTTTATTCTCTTAAAGAGAAATGCCATTTTACCCAACAACTGATTGTAACCACTGAAAGGATGGTGTAGTTTAACGTGAATTGCATGCAATATGCATGCAAAGATATAACAAAGATGCAACATATATGCATACATAATAAAAGACCAGCCTCTCACATCTGACACAAAACGGATTGTTTGCAATGGGCCCATTAGTCACTCAGTAGACTGCGGCTCATTGGAACAAAACTGTAGACCACATTATATATATATATATAATGTCTGGAAGGCTTTAATGTAATAAATAGATGATCTAGGGCAGGATGGATGTTCTATAAACTGATGAATTGAGATAAAAGCAACAACAGGTGTTAATTGATTTGAAGGAAAAGTACAGTCCCTTTTTATAAATAATATATTCTTGAAAAATTTATTTTAAGGTGGCAATATTTATTATTAATTGTGACAGAATCTTTATGGAAACATACATTTAACTCTGTGTCTTTCCATATGATACAGAGATTTTTTAAATATATAGAGATATTATCCTTAATGCACATGCAATGTAGAAGCCCTTGCACAATAATTTTATTCTTATAAAAGAAAACATGGTCAGATAAAGCATGAAAGGAGAAAGTAATGTGGATAGGTTAAAAATTGTATGAAACGATCTAATCAATTTTCAAACTTGAATCCGTTTGTTTTAAATTTCACATATCGTAAAAAGATTTGCTGTTATGTGTTTGAAACCTCTTGGGAAGAAATTAGATAGATTTATTAGATACGATTCGCTACAGAGTTCATAGGATTATAAATAACATCAAATATTCCTCAATTGAGAAATATAATTATACATTATACAGAAAATGAGTAATCTCAAACAGATACATCTAAATTCTATTTTTATTTATTTTGAGAAGATTTATGAAGATTTTATTTTTGATGCCAAAATGACCAAGGAGCGATGTAATGGTTAAAAGATTAATGGAAGAATGATTCGTGTTGATGTCTCTATTACTAAAAACACTCATACTCTTATTCCTGGAGAAAGTTGAACTGGACACTGGAAAAAGTCAAAACAAATATTCAAAAATTCAATTAGAATAGGAAGTCATACAATAAGAATACAATTCAATAAGAAGACATACAATAAGAAAAGAAGATAAGCTAAAAAGTACAGAATTGATGATCTCACCGACATCAAAAGAACACAATTCGGATTCTGGTTTGAAATTGCGTAGAAAATATTAAGTACCATGTGAAGTCGTAAACTGAAAGCATCATGACATCTACGATATAAGGAAAGTCGATGAAACAAACATCACAAGTACATCAGCTGACTAAATAATATGTTGGTCGATTACGGGGTCGAAATGACATGTTTACTTATTAATTTCGTGAATTATAAATGTCATCGGCTACTTAATATATACCATCATTTTATGTTGGCAACGGAAATAATCGTTGTTGTAGCAGCGGGTTCCTACTGAACTATCTGTATTCAGTCCTTAAAATTATATCGAAATATAAAAATATAATTATTTAGAAGCACATTGCTTTATTTAATCATCTAATAGTTGTCTCTCTATATGTATGTATATATATATATATATCCTCCACATTGCAGTGAATATATATATATACTCCACATTGCAGTGGAGTGTATATAAACAATTCCACTTAATACCACATTCCACACTCCACTTAAAGCCAGAATATACAAGAATGTATATTCTGGCTTTTGACAGGTCCATTAATGTGACTGGACTGTGTATATGAGCTTTAAATTGTAATTTTTTTGAAGACGAGACACTCTCGGGTTATACATGGATCAGCATAAATATATATATATATATATATATATATATATATATATATATATATATATATGCTGATCCATGTATAACCCGAGAGTGTCTCAAAAAAATTTAAAATTTAAAGCTCATATACACAGTGGAAAAGCCAGAATATACACTCTTGTATATTCTGGCTTTAAGTGGAGTGTGGAATGTGGTATTAAGTGGAATTCTTTATATACACTCCACTGCAATGTGTTGCCACCTGCCTTTTGTGATTGGTTATTTCACGTTGACGTCGAAAGTAGGTGGTGGTCACATTAATGTAACTGGACTGTGTATATATAGACTGAAATGAAAAAAAAAATAGGATTTTGTGTCTGAAAACATAAATTATAGCAGGGAAATCATTGAAAATGAAGACATTTTCAATCAAATATTTCAATGAGTGAAAGTTTTACAAACTATTCGGAAACTGGCGAAGAACCAGAGGAAAACATACGAAGAATTTATATAACTTTTTCTTTTTGCGTAAAAGTTACAATCAAAAAGCTAAAAGAGTAAAGTAATTTTTTTTTCTATATCGTTATTTTATGTGCTAATTATTTATGGTGTTCTATTATTTTTTCTGGTGTACATTTTGGCACTTTTCTTTTAACCGGGCACCAAGCAGATTTTTCATTTTGGTGACAATGCAAATAACCAGCAATATAAACAATTTTGAAAATAAACTGCTGACTTTTATGAAATCGAAAACTCAATTTTAAATATTACTTTTCCATAAACTTAAGAAAAATAAACTAAAGAAAATAAAAAGAATTTGGTATTTTCAGATATATTTGATGATGTATGGTTTACGCACGTCTAATGGAAAAGTATCTACGTTTTTTGCGAGATTAACTGATCAATATATAAACCGGCCTCTATAATTTAGCTTCAGGTAAATTTCTGAAAATTCAGGGCTTACATACGAATATATATATATATATATATATATATAAGAGTGACTGGCGCTCGGTGCCACAGGTTTCGGGTTCTAGTCCTGGCGGTGCCATGGATGATGTATGTAGTAGTTCAGAATCCACTTTAAACTGTAGGTCCCGGTTTAACATGACTATAGGGCATACAATTCTTGCCCCGTAAAAAAGATAATATCTCCTTTCTAGAAATCTGCTAGTAGGCAGACGACCTTGGTCCACTATGGGGCTGTTGTGCCAATGAAGAATAAGAATAAGTTTCAATGTGGATTTTCAATGTGGTAATTTCAAGATACATCAGTGGAAAGCATAATTTTATGCCATAAATTTGCAAACATTTGAGAGTTGTTGAGTTTTAGCAATCAGAATATCTTCCAATGCATGTTTTTATATGGTGTTATGCGAAAGATTCACAATATCACACCTCTTGTACTAATCTACAAAATTAGACATCATATTTCAGTGCTATTAATTCTGATAGAAAATTTTATGTTTATCTCTTTTTAAAAAGTAATTTTGTAATTTTTCTGATAAATATCGGAAAAATTAAAACATAACACCTTGCATTCTTACATGAACAAAACTGAAAATGCTACTTCCCAAAAAAGATTTCATCGTAATACGATATCATACAGCAAATTTTCGAATTACAGATTTTTATTATATAAAAGAAAGCTTATTTTTGATGATGACTTTAAATTTTCGTTCGGTTTTTTTCCACATTTATGTGAATAAAGGATATCTTAAGGATAATGGTTAACTACAAGATTTGAAAAATTTTGCAATCACTTCAGAAGATAAAAAAAAAAAAACTATTCATCGTTTTATATCATCTTATTGTTGAATTATTTCTAAAATGCAAAACAAAAAAAAAAAAAAAAAAAAACAATTTCAATTTTTTTAACCAAATAAAATACATTTTGGTAAATTAAATGGAGATTGCAGCGTCATGGAAAAAGATTTCGTCATAATGAAGTTGCCCCATCAGCAAGATTTTCATCTTTGTATGACAGGAGAAGCCTGGAGAGCAATTTTTCTTAAATCAGCAGCGATTTCGTCGGCCAATTAAATTTTTTTGTTTTTCATTATGTTTTTTGTACTTTGTCTTTAAGTTTATAATTAGTTGGATACAATTTATAAACATTTTCACAAAATGAAACATTAGAAATTTTTAAGGTAAGTTTGATCAAAAGAATAGATGATTAATCACAGTTTAAAGAAATCTTGTTTCCATCATAAAAAAAAAAAAATGCGTAGTCATATTCTATGAAAGAAACCAAGATCTGTATGATATAAAATAAATGAAAAATCTGCATTCTATTCTCTTTAATTTGAAAAATAAACAATCATTTCAGAAAATTTGCAACTAACTAATATTTTCTAATAACAATTATGTTTTTTATCATTCTTTCTAAAAACAAACAATATTTTTCATCATAGAGACAAAAAATGTAATATCACAATAAGTCAGTAAAGAAAAGCTTTCGGTTTGATTCTACAAAATATTTTAAAGTGTTCTTGTGCAGTTGTTTTATAATTCGATTCAGTTTAAATTACTGCTTTTAAATTTAATAGCTTTCATTTTTTCAATAACTTACACTTAACATACATAAATAAGAAATAAGCAAACGTAAACAAAAGCAATTTTTTTTTCAATTAGAACACCATATCTATTTTCTTTTTGTTGAAAAAAGACTACTATAGTGTCCATTAAAAATTCAAATAATCATAAACAAAAAAAAAATACAAGGAAAATTATATATATATTAATTTATCAGTTTAAAATATACTTTTATTCATACATAAACGAATAATCATAAATCTTCCGAAAAGACTGTGCATTATCCATAGTTTATAAACCAACCAACTAAAAGGTATTTAATAATGAAAATTACATTATTTGCGATTTATGATTATTCCAAATCTTATTCCAAATCTTCGAAAAGTCTGTCCATTATCCATAAAAACAAAAATAATTATAAACTAATTAAGTAAAATGTTATACAAACTTGATTTAATTTAATTACGTTTATCTTTTTTGGAATTAATGACAACACAAACAATGACACAAAAACACAATGAAATTAGAAATATATTTTGTATATATTACTTTATCAGTTATGAATACACTTTTATTAATACATAAACTACATTATTTCGCCTTATGATTATAAGATTATTCAAACTTATCCATAAAAAAGTGCAAAATAATTATAAACCAATTAGGTAGAAGGTTATACAAACTTCCGTTATACTATAAACTTGATTTAAAACTTCCGAAAAGACTTTTCCTTTACCTTGATATAGTGTTAGAATATTTTTAGATTCATTGTAAGGATTCCTGGAATTTCACAAGTAAACAAATTCAACAATAAGAATTAGGTGATAGAAATTTAAATTTCATTCATATCCCCTTTACCTTAAATCCTTAAAGAATGTAGAACATTACCATTTATTCGCAGTGCCAATTTTTTAACAAAAGTCCTTTAGAAGCAAATTTAAATTGGAATTTGGCTGTGGCATTACTTTTGCAGTTGGTACTTATTTCCATAACAATGCAGTTAATCCCAAGAATACAGAAGTGCTGGAAATTTGATGTTATTGGAAAGGATGACGTTCTGTTACCGATTTCAGAGGCAATCTCGTGGAATGATTTTGGTTACCACTTTCTTTCACACTTGAGGAACTGTTTTAAAAAAATGATTTAAAATTCATCTAAAGAAATTGTAAAAAAATATATATATAATTTAAAAATTATATTCTGATCTATATATATATATATTAGATTTTCAAACATATTTCAAATCAAAAGAAATTTGATTGATTTTATGTAGAAATGTATTTTAAATAAAAGTTGAAAATATTAA
>BPLQ01003647.1:0-14434 GCA_021605075.1 Caerostris darwini | reverse complement strand
GATTTCGGACATTTTAGGATATACAGACGACAATTTATCAAATCCATGGGAGCGAAATTTAATTTTGTACCAGTTAATGGATGCTATACAATACAACATTTGGTTTTTTATCTCCTTTCGTTTTTAATTTTCATTGGCCACCTTCCAAACGTTGTTACTTGATGCACTGTTATTAGCTGAATTAGTCTGGACCTAGTCTCTCTTTACGTTCATAAGCTATTTCATGGTAAAAAGTAATTACTGTGCACTCTCTGTGTGGTTCTCCTTGTTTCCTATTAACAGAAAAAAATATTATTATAACTATTTACTGAGATATATTGGCATTATTTGGTAATATTTTTATAGTTTCATACGAATTTTAATGTATACCACTTGTAAATTAAAAGCTAGACTTGCCGGAGTCCATTAGTAGAGCATGAAAGATACTGTCAGTATGAGAGTATTCAATAGGATTGCATCAAAGAACATTTCAATCTGATTTCGTGAAATATGTATTATATTTCATGAATCGCAGAAGAAAGAAATAATCATCATCAGTAAGAAGAACGATCATTTCAATCTGATGCATGAAAGATCATTCCAATCTCATTGCATGAAAGATCATTTCAATCTGATTGCATGAAAGAGTAGTTTAATCTGATTGCATGAAAGATTATTTCAATCTGATTGCATGAAAGATCATTCCAATCTGATTGCATGAAAGATCATTCCAATCTGATTGCGTGAAAGAGTATTTTAATCTGATTGCATGAAAGATTATTTCAATTTGATTGCAGGAAAGATCATTATTATTGCATGCAAATAAGATTATGCTATAAAAAGCTATTCAGATATAGTGGTAAATGTAGTAAAAGGTCTTGTAGCAACCCTCTTCCTCATCTTATAAGAATCAACGTTGATTCATCAAGGTTATTTTCCTAGAAAATAAATTTTCCTTTAAAATAGATAAATAGATTTACGGGCCAAATGCTAATAAAAAATGTGCCTCTAATTTTAAAATAAAGAGTATGAAAAAAAATATTCGTTTCATTGTAAGAAATATAAAGAATGTGCCTCTAATTTTAAAGTAAAGGGTATGAAAAGAGAATATTCGTTTCATTGTAAGAAATATAAATAATGCGTCTCTAATTTTAAAATAAAGGGTATGAAAAGAGAATATTCATTGCATTGTAAGAATAATAAAGATTGTGCCTCTAATTTTAAAATAAAAGGTATGGAAAGAAAATATTAGTTTATTGTAAGAAATATTCTACAATAATCACTGCTTTGTTATATTAAGCATATGATGGATACATATAAAAGATAAAGACATTTCAGACAATCTCAGAAAAAAATTTACTGAAAAACTTCATATTTTTATTTCTCTTAAAAAACTTAAGGTATGATATTCTGGGAAAAATATAAATTGATTTTAAATTTCGTATTAAAGGACGGGTTTCTTTTAGATTTGGTTTTGAATCTACATAAAAAAATTGGATTGAGCCAGAATATTATTATTAAATTACTCCGTTAACTCCTTTCTATTTAAATACTCTCTGCCGGTACGTTTAAATAAGTATTTGACTTAAAACTAATGTGTTTCTTGTTTTTCTACTTGCTTTAAACTTTCAATGATAAGAATGGAACATATTTTTAACAGAATGCTACGCTTTTCATGTATTTTACATGAAGTCAACACTCAAGAAAATTTTATATTTTTTCTTCAGATAGAGAGAATGAATAAAAGATATTACTATGCTTTTACCCATGAGTGGAAGGAGTCTTTCAGAAAAGGAATAGACTTTCCTGGCTCAAAACAGATTTTGATTCACTAAAGTATCATCTTAAGTTTACAAAGGAAAAAAGGAAACAGAAAAATAAGGTATATTTATTTTGTTAGAAACATTTTCTAGTTTGAATTGGTAATCCTCAAAAGAAAATTGAGTTTCATACGGATCTGTTAAATGAACCGTTCGAATGGGTATTTATTATGTATACATACTTGGATTAATCTTTTTTAACCATTTTTCAAGATATAAGATTTATTGTTTTAGTTTTAGTTAGATTTCTCTTTTGTTTTCAATGACTTATTTTTTGAACAAAAGGTGTAAGCAAAAATGAAAATAATGTAAGGCTTATAAAGGTTTTTGTAATTCAGGCTTCATCTATTTTATAAAAATTCAAGAAAATTTCAATAAAAACCAAAATTATTCATGAAATATAAAATAATTAACTTGACGTGTATTCAAAAATCATAATAATAATGTTAGAAAAGCTTTAGGAATTCGAGTACCCTAATACAACACAGAAAAATTATTAACTAACTTTTTCATTATCAGTTAATGTCATGCAGTAATTAACTATTTTAAGTTATTTTTGACGAAAACATTTTGAATTCAAAATATTGTTTATTTCATTAAGCAAAATCACTGACAGCAACACAGGGAAGTATCGAAGCAATTTTGTTTTGTTTTAGAATAATTTAAAATCGTTTACAGCGTTGATTATTTTTTTCAAAGCTTCAAAAATTTTGTGGTTTAAAATTATTAAATGTACCATTATTTATTTATTGTAATATTTTTATTTATTGTGTTTATGCTTTAAAAGTAAAATAATTTAAAAAATGTAGCGGATAGTTTCCCAATATTTTCGTCTTTTCATAGATACCGAAAATTTGCTTTAATGTGTGTAATTTTCCTCAAAACTGTTGAACAAAAGTTCTGTTAAGAAATACATTGGCAGACTAAGCAATTAGTTTTTCAGTTTTCTATGTGGTATTTGGAATTGGGTTAGGTTGCTGAATTCGAAGGGCATTATTGGAAACCTAAGTGAGGTTTGGTTTGCTTGTTTGTTTTCTCTCTCTACGGTCATTTTGTTTAGACTAATTAGACCAGGACCTACAGTTTAAAGTGGATTGAGAACTACCAACAAATATCCATGCCCCCGCCAGTATTCGAATCTGAAGCCTATGGTACAAACGACCAGAGCTCCAGGTAATTGACCATCAGGCAGCGAAACCTAGGTGAAGAAAAGTTTGGTTTGGTTTGTCCCTCTACAGTCATCTTGTGTACCCGAGAGTTAAATAGACCGAGACCTGTAGTTTAAAGTGGATTCCGAACCATTCACAGACATTAATGTCAACGCCAGAATTCAAACCTGAAGCCTATGGTACCAAAGGCTAAAGCTCTAATCACTTGGCCCTCATTCCTCTAAGTGAAGAAAAGAGACGCAAAGTTATTGTGAAAGGAATAGCCAAGAATGGATAGCCGGATTGCATTATCTTTTAACTTGCGAAGGAGGGTCCGAAACTCCAAGATGAAACAGCTATAGATGTTCGTTTAAAATTATGATAGAAAAATGTGAGTTTAAATCAGCAGACCATGCCATGATGTACTCTGGATAAATGAGATATGAATAAATCTTATAAATATCGGTCGCTCGAGTGAGAAATAATCTTAATTCCACATACCATGCGTTAGAAATAAACACGATAGGATATTTAAGACCAAATAAAATATAATATGTAATAGAATTGATGGAAATCTATTTGGATAGAATTCCAACTATTGTATATTGAAATAAAAATAACACAGATAATCAGAGATGTTTGTTCAACCCTGATTAGATCGATAAGATATTCACAGTTGTTGGAATGTGGTATTTTGGAAAGGGATAATTGATTTGATCCTTTTCAGAAACAAAGTTCGTCAATACCATTAACAACAAACATTTAAAATAAACGAGGTTGCAGTTTAGTAACACAGCTTGTTATTTTATATATGTCTTGATACTTTCCAATGTTTAACTCAAATAAGAGACAGTTGCTTTAGAAAGTGAAGTCTAAAGTTAGACTAATTTAAGTGTTACGTGAAGATATAATTTCTATCTTTGTTAATGTCGCATATAGTGAAATATAATATATATATATATATATACTTACACTACATGCGCGCGAAACAAAAGATATTAATAAAATAGATATTTCTAAAATTTCAAATTCTGACTATATCAATTATCTTAGAAATCATTCTATAAAAAAAAATACCAAAAGATGACGCTCATTTTTAGATTAACTATTTTAATATTTATTAGTAACATTAACAGTGAGTATAATTATTTATAAAATACCAAAGATAGAAAAAAAAATTCTTTGTTTAAAAAGAAAAAAAAAATTATCGTATTTGTTAATTACACATTGGATTGAAATGAAAAAACTACTTTCTTTGAACAAGGTTTATATTATACTAGCAAATATGCCTATAAAAATACAATCATATCTTCTGGTATGTATATATACCATATTTTGTATATATTATAATATAAAACCTGTATTTTTATAGGCATTACAGAAAATTACAGAATTTATTACAGAAATATTACAGAATTTGTTTTGTTTCAATAAATGTTATTTAAAAAAATAGTTTTGTAGAGTTAAAGTTTTGAGTTTCTACATAATTCACCTTAAAATACTATTTTAACTCACCTTAATATAAATTGGCTAAATAAAGCAATCATTCTTATCCAAGGATTTCTAATATTTTTATTTTTCTCTTTAGTTTGCTACTAGGTATTTTTCAGGATATGATAGCGTCAGTTTGAAAATAAATTGAAATTAATGCTGCAAACATCCTATCTATTTTTTTTATAATAACAAATGGCGCCAGTCACTTTTTAAAGCTGGCGCCATCTGGTAGCGTAAAATTATGCTGGCAATAAAAAAAGGTTCTATTTTTAAATAATTAAAAAATATTTAAAATTTTAGCAAAAAGGATTAAAAAGGATTAATAAATATATTAAATAAATTGAAACTGTTAGGTGTTACAGTGTTGTTTTAATTAAATTGGAATAGATATGATGAATGAAAAAGTCACTTTTTAAGTGACTTGAACATCTATTAGTGTAAAAATTTGCTTGCAATAAAATATATTTTTTTAAATAATTAATTAAAAAATTTGGGCATAAAACATAATGGCAAAGTTTTGGTAAAAATTTTTAGAATGTATAAATAAGTTCAAAGAAAAAAAACCCCCGAAACTATTAGATGTTATAGGGTTGTCTAAGTTAAGCTGGAATAGGCAGATAATAGATATGATAAATGAAACAGGTAAAACTATACTGAAAAAAAAAAAATTTATCTCTTTATTGTAACATTTCTGATTTCAGAACACAACTTCCTTTTAATGCTCGCTTAAATGTTGGATAAAATTTACAAAGAAGTTCGAGAGGTAATAACTTTCTGCACTTTTAAGAGGCAACGTCTGCTTTTATTCTCGGCGGATGTCCTCCTAACCCCAAAATGTGACAGTATCTATTTCGTGCAACCCTTTAAGTGACATCTTATGAAGAAAGACACACATGTGCGAGGGACAAAACTGTCAAAATCTTACAGATTGAAAGATTATTGAGAGGACAAACCATTGAATCCGTCATTTTCTCGAAAAAATCAATATCTGACGAAAGGAAAACTTCAACATGGTGAATCGGTATAATCGCTTTCCTTCCCAAAACCACCACCCCTAACTCCTTTGACATTCACCACATTTTTCCTCCAAGCGTTTTTCGATGTACAGAACCATTCGCTATTAGTTCTTGGGAAAATAGAATTTTCAAATACCCAACCGATTCCATAATGTATACTCGCCAGGGCAGAATGGAATTATTGAAGACGCTTCCAGGCACCAGTTTGACTCAAATATTTTCCGCTACCCACCGTGTAATGCTCTATTTACCCGAGTCTGAATGTGATTATAGGTTTAGCCAGGGCTGAGGAAAAATAAGTACTTTATTTAATAGCGCACCCAATAATACTTCCGTGGAAATAGAAATCCTGTGCGCCGCTTGTACAAAAGAACTTGGGGGGAGAAGATGCAGCTTTTTTATTTAATGCTACGGGATTCGATTAGATGGTTAGGACAAGGTCCTCAAAAGCGGATGAAATGCAGTAGAAATGGATGTGCGGCGTTGTATTATTACTTTGCAGACAGTAAGTAAAATGGGAAATTTTAACTTGGGAATTTCGGAGCTGAAAAAAGAAACCTAATAGGGTTGTGAGAACACGTTTATGTCTCTGTGGTGTATTTTGACATTTTAAATTCAATCGTCTTATCAATTCTACTTTTGTTATTTATTTTTCTGTATCGACCATATTAAAAAAGGAATGGAAAAAATTAAATTTCTGTTAAGAACTGAATAGTTATAAAGAGATGATTTTTTGATTTATAGTTGATTTTTATATAATATATGATATCAAATAAGAATGATAAATTTTTTTGCTTCACAATTTTAAATCTTTCATATTTAAAAAAATGAAAATTAGACTTATAAAAATAAAAATAATAATTAACGACGAGAAAAATTATATATGTTAAGTGGATAAAAGCGTTTTCTTGCAGTAAATGTAATATTAAATTTATTAATTTAAGTAATATATCCTTATTAAAATTTAAATAGTTTATTTTGCTGCGAAGTTTAATTTCACCAAAACTTTTTGTATATAATTTTCAACAACGGTAAAATATTAAAAAAAAAATTACTTCTGTTTCCTGTCTGTTAATATAAATGTAGGATGGCAGATCTATAACATACATATCAATATTTTAAGAATTTTTTCTCAAGTATGACTTTCATTTCAAGTTTGACTTAAAAATAATATTTTCTTTTGTACTTAATTATAAAAAACATTATTATATTACTTTTGATTTATTCAAAAACCAATATAATAATTTTTGTGATAGTTCATAATTTCATACTTTAATTAAATATAACGTGGGAATGAGTATACACACTGGCTTCCGAAAATTAAGGAAAAGTCTGAAATATAGCCAAAATAGGAAAAACAATCATGGCCAAAAATAAGTAAATTTTCAAAACTAGTATACAATATATGTAAACATATTGCTGAATCAGAATATAAAATGCAAATTAGTGGACTGCAAGTTATTGTCGTTTAACGTCATTGGACATAAGGCTGAAAACAAATTTAAAATTGTCTGAAGTTTTAGCAAACTGTATAATGGAATTCTGAGATTAACAGATTCTAGGTTGTTGTTCCATATAACTTATCCGAAGACTTACGATAGTGTACCTTTTGGTGAATAAAAGTATACCTATGTAGCAAGACAGTTCAATGTGAGTCTTACTGTATTTCAAAGACTGTGGAATGCATTTTTTTTCTTATAGAAGTACAGCCGAGAAAACCCTAGCACTACAGTGCCCGCAGATGACAGCTATTTGCAACTAACTCAAATGATGCGCATAACCCCTCACAAACTCACCTCAGATATTCTCTTGTAGCAACCACTGGAAGGCTGGTATCCAGATCAATTATGTGCAGAAGTTTCAATGAAGGAGGTTTGTATGCAAGATATCCATCATTGTGTGTCTACCCTTCATATAATGCCACCGAAATTAAATGGGCACGCACATATGCAATTGGAGTTCTAGTTAACCAAGGTTTGTTATCTTTACTGATTGATTCATATTTAATTTGCAAAGTGATTCAAGAAGATTGTTGGCTTGATGGCCGTCGAAACCCACAATTATTCCAACCATATCTATGAAGGAGATAGATTAAGGTGGTCGTTAATTAGTTACATAGAGACGACATTCCTGATTGAATTTTCATTCTTAGACAAGTGCAGTTACCTGTCCATCCTACAAGACAATAATTCCAGACCACATAGAGCTTTTCGGTAGCTAATATTTTTTATGCCCAATACTTTCTTTTCAACACGTTCTCTGGACATGAACCCAATTGAGCATGATGAGAATGTTTAAAGAAAACATATATTTATATTTAGTCCTCTCCCTGCAAAGCTTCAAATACTTTGATGGACTTCATGGCAACTGATCTTACTTGATCTCTTGAATACATATCGCCGTGTCTAATTGCATTTAATATTGAAACTTATTTACATATTCAATTCAGATACTATATATTTGGGTAGGTTTCCATTGTGTATATGTTCAGGATAACAATTATATTTGAAACACTATTTGAGTAATTTTTTTATTCAATTTCACTAAATTTCTATTAATACTAATTTCTCAATCATATTTTTTCTTTAATTTTGGAAATAAATTTATTTAGATCATATGGTAATAGAAAGGCAAGTTAATTAAATTATTTAATATCAAAAAGAGAAATTTATTTGTGGTTTACTTTTTTTATTTATATATATATATTATCTATTTACTATTATCTTATTATCTTCTATTTACTATTATCCTATTATCTTCTATTTACTATTATCTTATTATCTTCTATTTACTATTATCTTATTATCTTCTATTTACTATTATCTATCTTATGTTTATTAAAATTTAATTATTAGTTTGTATTTAAAGTGGTTTATTAAACAAAATTATTCGCTAACTGTTTTTGAAAAAAAACAGTTTTTGAAGAATATGTACATTCTTTTTTAATTCACTATTCAGTGATCTCTATAAATACCAAGATATATTTGCTGTTAGCTCTCGTTTTCAATAGTTGTAATGCTAAATGACTCTAAATGACTCTCTGTATCGTGATTAAACGATGACTAAGACAACATTTATAACGCAGAATAATAAACACTAACTGGAATAACATAAATAACATGTTAAAACGTGACCTAAGATATATGTAAGTATATTTTAGGTGTGACCACTACATGTTCAAATGAAATGAAACATTTATTTTCTCTATTTTCAGTATGACATTTTTGTTTTGCTACCTTTTTCAATCCCTCTGGAGTACTACTGTACATTATAGAAAATGCCCTCTTAGAAGAAAAGTTACAGCCATTCAAAGAAGACAAGGAAATGAGACATGAAAAATATTTAGATTTTTCATAAAAAGAAAAAAAACTTTGGGTCAAAAGCAGTCTAAGCTGAATTTCGGTTTAATATCCGTTTACGAGACAAATTTGATGACAAAGTCTTCAGGACAAATATTATTCTAGCCATATATGCAATATATTAAACATATTATTATAAAAATTTTAATCATGTCTATAATAATTTTTTTAAATATTTATACTATGCAAATTAAACTGCATAATTTATACTTTAATTTAATTATCAAAAGAGAATTTCTTTAGAAAAAAATCTTTCAATCTCGCAATAAATATTTCCATAAATATTATTTATGCTTACTCATATTTTACGAGGAAAAAAAAACACGACTACCTACGTAAACAGTTGATTAACATTGAGAACGAATAACAAATAATAGCAAATGCAGTAACAAATAATTTAGATGGCTACTTTTAATTATAATTCGTTTAGCATGAATAATAACGAAAGCAAACATATTTCACGAAGTGCATTAATCTTTTCGTGTGTCATGGAGTAGAACATTTAGAAAGACATTGAGAAAAAAAATGCTTTTCTTAACGATTAATAATTTATGACTGCAGTCATTAAAGTAATGAGATTGGAAAATTTATTCCTCCATTTAGTTCTAAAAATAATCAGCGAAATGAATTTTATGTTGATTATTTCTCTGTATATTACTTTTAAAATGATTTAGCACTTACAATGAAAACATCTTTTATAATAATTAATGCTTTTTGAAAAATCGACACATGATTTTTTTTTGAATTTTATTTTAAAGTAAAGCACTGAAATTCATTAATCTTTAGTGAAGCATATCAAAGTTTATCGGAACTTTGTCAAAAAATGTTGCTGAAGCTAAAGAAAAAAAAAAGCTAAGTAAGATATAAAGTTCTATACCTTCATTTATATAGTGTGAAGCATTATGTAAATGAAATATGTGAATATAATAAAAAAATGAGTAGAATTTACTATTGCTTTTATTTTAAAATGGAAAAGAAAAAAAAATATTAGCAATACACAGTTATTTAATTAACTTAATGAAGTCAATGTTTCGGTTATATTTCTTCCTTTAATAATTTTAGATATATACTTTCTCCATTAATGAATATTTTATGCACAACATCTAAAATATTTAATTGATAAACAGGAATCAAAGGGTAGTATAAATAATTTAATTAAATAATCAATAAAATGGATAACAATTTAATAATTTCATAAGGATTAATTAATTAATTACGTATTAAATAAGATGGATAAAATTTTTAATAAGTTTATTACGATTAATTTCACACTACAGCTTTTAAGCTCATGGAAATTGAAATGTGATATTTATTTTAGATATTGATTCATCCAATGTGTTCAGTCTGCTCTGATATGTATATATAATACTTATAAATTAAAATATAAGCTTTTCATTTTTAATTATTTAAATTATTTCAGAATTTCTTATATATAATTTTCTTATATGAACTGTACTAAAAGACATGGTTTTGAATTATCAAATCATACTGATACACACACACATAGGAAGGAAGAAACTAAAATTGAATTGTTTTAAAGGAAGGTTTGAAGAAGTGTGCTGGATGGTATATTGGTTAATGGATAGAAGAAGCAACTCGTAATTATGCAGATGCTTAAAGGTACCGGAAATTATTAAATACATTTATACCAACAGAATGAATAATATTTCTCATATTATTTTAATGGTAGAAAACAACGCTGTCAAGATATTTTTGAAAGCAAGAATATAAGAAAAGAAAGGGAGGTAGACCACTAATACGATAGGCTGTGTATGAACCGATTTCAAGAATATTGGGTAGGAAAATTGGTGAACCAAGGCCAAGCATAATTGATTGTGGACATTTCTTCAAATTAAAGTCCTGGTCTACCCTAGGCTAACTAGTCATTTAGGATGCAGTTTTAACATTTGTTGATATCCTTCTAAGAATCTACGGAAACAGCCATTATTTTGAGACTGGTTATTTAGAACACTTTCCACATTTATACATTTCTAATTAATTACTATATTATATATTCCATATTTCTATTTCTATCTTTATTATATATTTATATTTTATTTTATATATCTTATTATTATAAAATAAATTTGGTCTGCTATTGGATTTTTATGGTTACTTCACCTTTAAAAGTGTTAACTAGTCTAAAATGTAAGCGGTTGTTACTTTAATTCTTTTTCCTTAAAATCGATGACATTTGACTCGTTGCATTATAGTATTAGACCATCTGGATAGAATTGCCGAATATTTTACAAATTCATAATCTCAACATCTCCAAAAGTAAAATGACGTACATATGATTACTTATTTGCCCTTCACACACAGCACAAGCATCGTATATTTGTACTTCCTTTTACATGTTTTCTTGTCGGAATTACATATTTTGAGCTACATGTTTATTTTTTTTTTCTTCATTATATTCAAAATTAAAAAAAGAGAAGTCTGATTTGATTCATCACAAATAAAACTTTGGACAGACAACAATTACAAATTGATTATAAACATTGTAAAGTGTTTGTTGTCTTGAATCTCGTTGGACTTTAACCCTTCTCTTGCAGACAGCCAACGTTTATTTCGGACCATACAGATTCCTATTTTTATTCAGATTTGATAGTTGTTTTCACATTCTAAAATGTTTTTATCGACTTGTTTTCCTGTTGATAGGTGAACTTATGTTTTAACAGCATTCCAAAACATACTGTACTATCCAATGTGAGCATTTATTTTGTGGTAATCTTAAAAAAAATGATTTTATTTATTCGTGTAATACTAAAGTTTTGATAAATATAAAATTCTCGTGATATCATAGTTAATAGCAGTAGTTTTCTAGATTATGCAATATTAAATATAGCATTTTAAAGCGTCATTTATAACGTGAAGTTATTTTGAATTTTGAAATAATGCTCATAAATCAAACAAGGAAAAATAATTAACAAAGTTTTTTTCTTTGAATTTCACATAGGAATCTAAAAATTATCAAAATTATTTTTAGAAACATTTTTCACAAGTGTTTGTGTTTTTTTTTCCGTGGACGATAGTAAAGTTTTATTAATTTGAAAAATTGTTTCGAAAGAATTATATTTTTTAAAAAGGTCTCATCCTGTTTATTAATACTGTATATTTATAACCTGTATATTGCAATCATAAAAAGCAATGTAAGAAATATATTAAAATTATTAAAAAATATAAATTCGTGTAGCCCCTAAATTCTGAATGAAAACTATGGAGTCCAAAATTTTAACGCCTGTAGTATTATTAAATAAATAAAAAAGTATTAAAAATGCATTAAGAATAAATAAAATATTAAATAATTGAATTAAATTAGTCAACGTAATAAAATAAAAACAAGATTCAAAACGACTTATCAAAGAAATGCATGCAATTCAAAAGCATACATAATGCTTGCGTACATGTATCCAAATCCAATTACGTCAGAGAATTTTATGAATTTACTTTCTGGACATAAAACCTTATTTGAAAACAAAACTGTATATGCTAAATACATATAGTTAATTAATGTAGCAATGGTTCATTACATTCTAAATAAACTATGTTATATTTATTAGAATGCTAGTCATTAAGGTTTTTTTTATTGAAAAAAAGTTAAATAGCCTGCTTTAAAATAATATCTTTTTACAATTAAACAGCATGAGTTTGTAGAATATTGGAAATAGTAACTGCCCTAATTAGAATAATATTTTTTTCTAAAAAGGAACTCCGAAACAAAAACTTTTTATCACAAAGGTATATTTTAACCCGAATTAAAAGACGGAATTCTTCAAAACGAATAAAAAGCGTATCCATTTTAACGAGATGACTTCTGTGTTATCGATGAATAAATTTCCTTTGTGTCTGACACTGCGCAATTTTTTCATCGACAATTTCTTTTTGCAGTTGAACCAGTAACGAGCGTAACATTACGCGATGCACCTGATAAGACTAATTAGTACATTTCTACAGTATTGAGGTGAAGGCAAGTAGAAAAAAAGCAACAAAAATTGAGATATCATTCCCCTTGCAAACATTCTATTCATCATATGCTCTTTGTCATGAGTTTGAAAGATGACTTTTGTGTTTCTCTCTGGCAATATTTTTTTTTGCTTCAAGGATAAAGAGTTCGTATGTCATTATTTTTTAGCGTTGAAAGAAAAACATTTTTAGTCACATAACGCATGGACTTTCTGTGGAACATTTTAATGCACGCATAGCTACTTCTTTGGTTAAAAATAAAGTCAGCATGAAATAAAAATGATTTAAGTATTCGAATTTTATAATTTATTTCCAATTAAAGGTATTCTTAAGAAGGAATTGTACAGCTTATTATTATGTTTTAGAAATACATAAAATACTTACACAGATCTTTTATGAATCTAAAATGTTGGTTTCATTTACGCATACAAAGACAAGCATTGAATGGCTTTGAAGATATTATATAATGGTTGAGATATTTTTAAGTTATTACAGAAATATAACGATTAGTGTTTGATATGAAAACTGGATGCATAAATGCACTCTGCTTCCTTTTTGAAAAAAAGAGTTTTATTCGATATCTTATTTTAAAAGATCATATGCTGTCAAACTTTAAGGGTCATTTTATAATATATAATACTGTTTACACAATCTACATTGTTATTTATGAAGGTAATAATATTTCTAAGAGAACTTTCACGCATAACTGCCCATTGTTAATGTGCGATGTTTGAGAGTTTTTAATTTCTAATGCAGCTGGCAATACAGAGACAGTTATCTTTATGCCATGCACAGATCCATAAACCACAATAATACAGTACAAATAAATAGATCATAGAAAAAAATTATAGAAGAATTATACAAAAAAGAAGTTAAATAGATAAGAATTAGGACAAATTGAAGTTCAAACATTAAAACAGAAACAAGTCTTCAAACAATTTAGAAGGTCTTTCGCATCCCTGTATCTGGAAAGAACACTGATCCGAGAGAGCGCTGAGCAAATGAGGAGATGCTCAGCGTTCATCGCCGCACCACTGCTGCAGAAGGGGCAGGCATGACTATCAACTATTTTGTACCTGTGAAGGTGTGCATATAAGCAGTCAGGCATCGTCTAGCTACGAAGCGTGACTGCTTAAGTGAAGTAAGTAGTATAAAGTAAGTTGAATGTGTTGATGTGATAGGTTTCATTGCAGAAAATTCGAAAAACTGCCACCAAACAATTTGACTGTTGATGTCAGACATTCTTCCAGAATTTCAAACAATGCTCATTTTTTTAATCGATGACTGTATCATTGCTTTAAATCAATTTTTTAAAACAATGATTGTATATCAGTAGAATTATTGAACTCACCTCTTGCGCGCCAAAATAGATAAGAATTAGCTAGATTTCCTTACCATTTATTTACAAAATTCCTTTACAGAAAAAAAAGCTTCTAGAATATATACTCTATCTAGAAACAATGGTGTGTTTTAGGCAATATTATGTATATAATTGATGAGGCAAATGCAAATAAAGATTCCGTAATTTTCTTGAAAGCAATTAGTGTATTGTCATATAAAAAATAATGTCGTGCAGCAAATGTACACCGATATAATTTCTATCATATAATTACTAGCTTACAGCATTTCCTAAATAACCAACTGCTTATACT
>BPLQ01003646.1:0-13075 GCA_021605075.1 Caerostris darwini | reverse complement strand
TTACTAGCAAATACATATTTATAAGATGTATCTTCAAAGTAACCGTCTGAGGGAAATAAGTCACTTTAAACTTAAAAATACTTTGTAATGCTAAATTTAAATTAAAAAGAGCGTTTTTCAGCTATAAAAATGCTTTTCATTTGAATTAAAATCTCACATTTTGTATCAGAGTCAGTGTCTTATTTATTATATACTAACTCTGCTTCAGAAATGAATCTCAAGATTGAAATAAAACAACGATTTTCACATAAAGAAATATCAGAAGAGTACATAATTAATTAATTAATTAATTAAGAAATTAAGTAGTTAAGTAATTGATAATTATATTGTATAAGAATAAAAGATACACATACTTTATTTTTACTAATTGTGAATCTAATAACAGCGCTATAAGTGTGAAACATAAGCACATATATTGAGGTCTCATGTGATACATGAAATAGCCATAGTATAAAAATAGCATTGATAGTATTTTCTGATCTAATGCGATTTCATTTCTCGTTAAATTTACAAGAAACTAGGAAATGGGTCACATATATTGAGGTCTTATGTATGCATACATGAAATGGTCATAGTATAAAAAGACTGTTGGATGTCTTATTTAATTAAATTTTATTTTATTTATAGGTTGCAATATTCTTAACCTCTAATTTTGATTTCATGATAATAATATTATCGTTACATTTTCCATTAGGAGAAATAAAATCTCCATATTTCTTGATCAAATGTCACTTCATTTCCCGTTCAATTTACAAGAAACTAGGAAATGGGCTCTAAACCATAAGTTTCCCTAAGGAAATTCATCACTAATCACAACGAAAGAACGTTTCAACAGAGACCGACCCTAACCCAATACCACTCAACCTTGCAAGTCAACCCAACGCTTCCAGTTGCAAGTTGATACTTTGCCCGGACGGACAGAGATTAAAAAGTGCCTCAAAGTAGATGGTAAGAACCGTCGCTTTAACACCCAGTTCTTATTTAGATAACACGCCCACTGCTAGTTTCGCCAGTTACAGTAGAAAGAAAATGGGGAAGAACATTCCTTTGTTTACTTTTACCTCATCAATCATAATTATCTCTCTGGGGATCCATTTATAAATGCTTTTCTCTCTAGATTTTTCGCCCACTCTTCACTTCGGCGGTGTGTAGTAGTTGCATGTCATATGCTTAAAGTGGTTCTTTCCTTTATGTCCATGCCGTTGCTTGTCATTCTTTTTGGAAGTTTGAGTACATCAGTGGTTTTCTGGAGACGAAATTGTTTGGTTGGTGGATTCTTAACTGTTGGTTGGTTGGTGGATTATTAACTGTTTGTTCCCCTTTTACTGCTAGTGGTTGGAATGATTTATCTGCTAATGCTGGAACAAAGAGAGAGTTATGCGCGTGTCAAAATGTTAAAAGCTTCCCTTCAAGATTTCGTTCGAACAAAAACAATGCACCATTTGTACAAGCCGAGTTATAAAATGTCTATTAATATGTCTTCTAGGAATGAGGCTGTAAATTCATCTCGTCGAGCACTCTGGAAGAATATGCCTTTTTGAATTTTACATCGGGATGCTTAAATTGGTTCTTGCCATTGATTTTTGTAAATAGGTCAAAGGTTTACATTCTCATTTTGTTTTTATTTGTTGAGCTTGTATGTTCTAATATTTATAATTCAATATATCTAATTCAATAAAATATATATTTATAATTCTAATATTATATAATATTAGAATTCTAATAATTCTAATATTAATATTTATTATTCTAACATTCTAATATTTGTAATTCAATAAATTTTTGACATTTAATTAGCTTTCTATTAGAAAGAAAATACAAACAATGTTGATTTATAGTAATTTTGATATATTTAATTGCTTTATTTTGATAAGAATTTAGTATTTAAATATTGTTGCGTATACTAAATGTTTACACAATGCCTTGTATCTAATGGGAATACATTCAGGAAAAAAAAAAGAAAGCTTGAAATGAACACATTAGCTTTACAAAGACTAGTTAGTATTTCCTCAATAAAAACATGGAATATCAGGAGCCGATTCATAATTATATTGCATAAATACAAATAATAAGCAGAATTAATTTTTATCTCAAAACGAATCGAATCTGAAATTGAAATAATTTATATATATATATTTAAATAAAGAGGTGTTTTTTAAACTTAGATTATAATTATTGTATGTATAATGGTCATGTCTAAAAATTTCTGCTGAATTTCTATCACATTATAATAAGAGGTTAAAGCAAAGCAAATGAAGATAGATAGAAAACATAAAATGATAAACAGATAAATGCAAATATACTTTTGGCTCTCTTATTTAATTTAATCTTATTTTATTTATGGATTGCAATATTCTTAACCTATAATTTCGATTTCATGATAATGACATTGTCGTTACATTTTCCATTATGAGAAGAAGAAAAAAACTGCATATTTCCTGATCTAATGCAACTTCATTTTCCGTTCAATTTACAAGAAACTAGGCAATGGGTTCGAAACCATAAGTTTCAAGAAGGAAAATCATCATTAATCACAACGAAAGAACGTTTTAACAGAGACCACCCCTAACCTAATACCACTCAACCTTGTAAGTCAGCCAACGCTTCCAGTGGCAAGTTGATACGCTGTCCGGACGGACATAGATTGCAAAGTGCCTCAAAGCAGAGGAGAACCATCGCTTTTACACCCAGTTCTCATTTAGATAACACGCCTACCGCTTGTCTCGCCAGTTACAGTAGAAAGAAATGGGAAAGAACATTCCTTTTGTTTACTTTTACCTCATCAATCATAATTGGTCTCTGGGGATCCATTTATAAATGCTTTTCTCTCAAGATTTTTCGCCCAGTCTTCACTTCGGCGATTGTGTAGTTGCATGTCATATGATTAACGTGGTTCTTTCCTTTATGTCCATGCTGTTGTTTGTCATTCATTTTGGAAGTTTGAGTACAGCGCGGGTTTTCTGGAGACGAAATTGTGTGGTTGGTGGCTTCTTCCGTGCGATGTTTGTTCCCCTTTTGCTGGTGGTTAGAATAATTTATCTGCTAATGCTGGAACAAAGAGAGAGTTATGCGCGAGTCAAAATGTTAAAAGCTTCCCTTCAAGATTTCGTTCGCACAAAAATAATGCACCATTTGATCAAGTTGAAACATAAAATGTCTACCAATATGTGTTCTGGAAGTGAGGCTGTAATTTTATCCCGTCGAATACTCTGGCAGAATATGTCTCTGGATTTTACATCGGGATGCTTAAATTGGTTCTTGCCATAGATTTTTGTAAATGGGTCAAATGTTTACATTGCCATTTTGTTTTTATTTATTCTGTTTGTGACTATTCTAATATTTATAATTCAATAAATTTCAGGCATTTAATTTTTTTTTCTGTTCGAAAGAAAATACAAACAATGTTGATTTATGGTAATTTCGATGTTTAATAACTTTCTTTTGATAAAGTATTTAAATATGATTACATATACTTGATATTTACGCAATGCGCAGTATCTAATTGAAATTCGTTTAATAGAATACAGAATTCCGGAAAACATGAAAGTACATAGACCTGTTAATATGTATTCAAGGAATATCAGGAGCTAATTCGTAATTATATTGCATAAATACAAATAATAAACAGACTCGATTTTTACTAATTGCAAATTTATGAATGACGCTATAAGTAAATAAAATAAGCACATAAATTGAATTTGTCAGAAGCTATTTCGTAATTCTGTTGTAAAAATATAAATGGTAAGTAAAATTTATTTTTACTAATTGTGAATCCATTAACGACGGTTTAAGTAAGAAAAATAAGCACATATTTTGAGGTTCCATGTATACAAACGAAAACTAGTCATGGAATAAATATTAAATTAATTTCAATAGAAATTTCTCCTAGTTTGTGACTTTTATGCCTTACTTGAAATGTAATATATTTCTTTTTTAACAGATTTATGCTTAAATCTTGATATAAAAGGCATTGACTAATTTTACAAGTCTTCTTGACAATATCCTAATTGTAGTTATAGTGAATATATTGATATAATGATATATATTGAATAGTTGTATTGAATATATACACTGAAGTGACAAAAGTCATGGGATACCTCTTAATATCGTGTCGGCCTTCCTTTCGCCCGGCGAAGTGCAGCAACTCGACGTGGCATGGACCCAACAAGTCGTTGGAAGTCTTCTGCAGGAATATTGAGCCGTGCTGTTTTGATAGACGTCCATAATTGTGAAAGCGTTGATGGTGCAGGATTTTGGGCACGAACAGACCTCTCGATGATGTCACATAAATGCTCGATGGGATTCATGTCGGGCGATCTAGGTGGTCAGATCATTCGTTGGAATTGTCCAGAATGTTCTTCAAACCAACCGCGAACAGTTATGGCCCGGTGACATGGCGCATTGTCATCCATAAAAATCCCATCGTTGTTTGGGTACATGAAGTCCATGAATGGCTGCAAGTGATCTCCAAGTAGCTGAACATAAGCATTTCCAGTCAATGTTCGGTCCAGTCGCACCAAAGGACCAAGTCCATGCCATGAAAAAACAGCCCACACCATTACGGAGCCACCACCAGCTTGAACAGTGCCTTGCTGACAGTTTGGGTCCATGCCTTCGTGGGGTCTGCGCCACACTCGAACCCTACCATCTGCTCTTACCAACTGAATTCGTGACTCATCGGACCAGGCCACGGTTTTCCATTCATCTATGGACCAACCGATATGCTCACGTGCCCACGAGAGTCGCTGCAAGCGATGTCGTTCTGTCAGTAAAGGCACTCGAGTCGGTCTTCTGCTGGAATAGCCGAAGAAAGCCAAATTTATCCGCACAGTTCTAACAGACAAGTCCCTTGTACGTCCCACATTGATTGCTGCGGTTATTTGACGCAGTGTTGCTTGTCTGTTAGAATTTACGCCTCTTTGCAGACGTCGCCGGTCTCGGTCGTTAAGTGCTGGCAGTCGACCACTGCGCTGTCCATGGTGGGATGTTATGCCTGAAATTTCACACTCTCGGCACACTCTTGACACAGTGGATCTGGGAATGTTGAATTCCCTAATGATTTCCGAAATGGCATGACCCATGCGTCTAGCTCCAACTAACATTCCGCTTTCAAAGCCTGTTAATTCCCGTCGTGCGGTCATCATCACGTCAAAACCTCTTCACATGAATAACTTGAACAGAAATGAAAGCTCTGCGAAAGCACTGCGCATTTATACCTGTTCTACGCGATGCTACTGCCATCTGAAAATGTGCATATTGCTATCCCATGACTGTTGTCACTTCAGTGTATACATAAGGATATAGTCAAGAAGATTAGTGAGAGTCAATGATTTTTATATCAGGGATTTAAGTTTAAATCTATTAAAAACAGAAGTATGTTAAATTTTTAACAAGTCATATTAAGTACAAAATAGGAGAACTTAATAGTGAAATTAATTTAATATTTATACCATAACTAGTTTTCATATATATACTACATGGGCCCTCAATATATATGCTTATATTTTTAAACTTATAGCTCCGTTATTAAATTCACAATTATTAGAAATAAAATCTGTGTATCATTTATATTTAAACAATATAATTACGAATTAATTAACTGCTTATTTTCTTATTTATTAATTAATTACTCCTCTGATATTTCTTCATTTGAGAACCGTTGTTTCATTTCAACGGTGAGATTCATTTCTGAAGCAGAGTCAGTATATAATAAACAAGACAATGTATCATACTGATTCTGACACAAAATATGAAAATTTAATTCAAATGAAAAGCATTTTATAGCTGAAAAAGGATCTTTTTAATTTAAATTTAACATAACAAAGTAGTTGTAAGTTTAAGGTGACTTATTTCACTCAGTCTGTTACTTTGAAGATACATCTTATAAATATGTATTTGCTAGTAACATCTGGTACTCGTCTTGCATGCATAATATTTATACAAATTTTCATTAAATTTAATTATGTCTCATCAGTGTATCTAGACTACTTTATATTTAATTTTATTTTTCAGGGAAATTTTGCAGTATCTTTTGCTTAAACTTGATACATTTTTATGTTTGATAAAATGCGTAAGAATTCACTTTCTAAAACAATATATTGAACATTTTTAAGATCTAAAATTCAACATTCTCGAAAACTAATCTCAGATGCAGGTTTATTTAATATATTTTCTGGGATAAGCGAGTTATATGTATCTTGAATTCCACACAAAAATTGTTGCTGTTTCACTGAAAAATTCCATTTCTGTTTTTCTAACTGACGTCTAAAATGTTTTGGAGATTTTCTGGATAATTTTTTTTTCAGACGCAAAATTCTGTACAAAATAATTCAACAAAATAAATTTAAATTATTTATGTCTTCAAAAAAATCATTATTACCAACATATATTATTCCAAGCAGAAGGGACATGTTTGGATTAGATTTTCAAGCTTTGCCTATAACATCACATGTTATGCTATAATCTATATGTTTGGCAATAACATCACAAAGTATTTGTTATTTTAAACATCGTATTTTATTTGGAAAATAGTGCTGTTTTCTGTTTAAAATTTCTATATCTTTAAAAGAAATGCATGACAACTCATTTTAAGATTTACAGCTCAAGAAATGGTAAAGACAACTTTCGAGAATGTTGACTTTTATATTTTGAAGATGTATATTGTTTAAAAAATATAATAGTCAACATTCTCGAAATCTGTCTTTACCATTACTTCTAATATAAGATATCTACTTTAAATTTCACACAAATTTATGCTGTTTTCTCATTTGCAAAACCTACTAGAATATTTATGTGTGTTTTAACGAAAGCCATACATTTTTAGAGGAGACAAAATCTTTGTCAAACGCTAAACTTCTATTATTAACATCTATAAAAAATGTCATAATGTTTAATTATGTCTTTAACGCCAATCAATATTACACTACATTTCATTTTATCCCAACACAAAGTAACATAAAGATAATGCATAATATTCTCATAATACAAATTGTGTAGTATACAAGAACAAATATGTTTTGCAAGTTAGAATATCATTAATTCCAATAATACATATTGTGTGTGTGTAAAATTGTTAGAATTTATGATAATGATATTAATTGTTTTGCAGAAAAGATCTATATTATAAAATAATATTCTACATATGTGTAATACCGTATAAAAAATCATCAACATTTCTTTTCCTAGTTAATAATTTTAATTAATAATTTTAATCAGCCTATTATTTTAGCATTTTTATTCTGCTATTGATTCACGTTACTTCAGCTGCTTCATAGTACTTGTAGTCCATCATTTTATAAACAGGAAGCAATATATAAACATACTCAAATAAAAGAAAATCGCATTTTTTTTAAAGTTTAGTGCATAATCTAAAATTTGCTTACATTAAAAAATATCTTTCGAATACATTTTTTTCAAATAATTGATCTTTGTGGATTAAATTATTATATAAAATGTGTGCATAGAGTTAAAAAATTAATTAAAATATGTTGCTCATTATGTATCATTTCAATAAAGTGTGTAAAAGATTGAGTTTTTTTTATCTTTAATATATTAAATGTGTTACAGATTCTATAAAATTTATGTGGTGTTTTCTGTATCTGTTTTAATGGAAATTAAAGTGCAACTGAAATTCTGATGGCAGCTTACGAAGAACATGAAACAGCTCAAGACACTAGACTAACATGGTTTAAACGATTCAAAGACGGTGATTATGGTACAAAAGATCAAAGCGCTCATGTTGAAACATGTGATTAAAATGTCATTTAATTATTTAAAAATCACTAGTCTTTATTTTTTCCTATCATAAATCGCTTTGAATTTATTTTTAACTAAAAAAAAAATAGAATTTTAAAGTTATATATATATATATATATATATTTATAATTAAAAAAGAGGTATTTTTTAAAATTTAAATTATGTTTATTCTTTGTATAATGATTATGTCTAAAAAGTATGTACTCAATTTCTGTCGCATTATAATAGGAGGTTAAAACAAAGCAAATGACGACAGATAGAATACTTGAAATTATGAATGTATAAATACAAAATAACTTTGAGCTGTCTTATTTAATTTAATTTTATTTTATTTATGAATTGCAATATCCTTAACCTATAATTTCAATTTCATGATAATGGCATTATCGTTACATTTTCTATTATGAGTAAAAAAACTCCATATTTCCTGATCTAATGCGATTTCATTTTCCGTTCAATTTACAAGAAACTAGGAAATGGGCACGAAACCATAAGTTTCAAGAAGGAAAATCATCATTAATCAAAACTAAGGAACGTTTTAACAGAGACCACCTCTAACCTAATACCACTCAACATTGCAAGTCAACCAACGCTTACAGTGGCAAGTAGATACGCTGCCCGGACGGACAGAGATTAAAAAGTGTCTCAAAGCGGAGGAAAAGAACCATCGCTTTTACACCCGATTCTCATTTAGATAACACGCCCACCGCTTGTTTCGCCAGTTACAGTAGAAAGAAATTGGGGAAGAACATTCCTTTGTTTACTTTTACCTCATCAATCATAATTGGTCTCAAGGGGTCCAGTTATAAATGCTTCTCTCTCTAGATTTTTCGCCCACTCTTCACTTCGGCGGTGTGGCGGTGTATGTCATATGATTAACGCGGTTCTTTCCTTTATGTCCATGCTGTTGTTTGTCATTCTTTTTCGAAGTTCGAGTACAGCACTGGTTTTCTGGAGATGAAATTGTTTATTTGGTGACTTCTTCAATACGTTGTTCACCTTTTACTGCTAGTGGTTGGAATGATTTATCTGTAAATGCTGGAACAAAGACAGAGAAAGATGCGGGTGTCAAAATGTTAAAAGCTTCCCTTCAAGATTTGGTTCGAACAAAAACAATGTGCCATTTGTGCAAGCTGAGTTATAAAATGTCTACCAATATGTCTTCTGGGAAGAGGCTGTAAATTTATCCCGTCGACCACTCTGGAAGAATATGACTCTTTGAATTTTACATTGGGATGCTTAAATTGGTTCGTGAAATCGATTTTTGTAAATAGGTTAACGGCTTACATTTTCATTTTGTTTTTATTTGTTCAGCTTGGGACTGTTCTAATATTTTTAATTCAATAAATTTCTGACATTTAATTAGCTTTCTATTCGAAAGAAAATAGAAACAAGTTTGATTTATGGTAATTTTGATATTATTAATTGCATTCTTTTGATAAGAATTAAGTATTTAAATATTGTTGCATATACTTAATGTTTACACAATGCACAGTATCTAATTGGAATACATTCAGGAGAAAAAAAAAAGAAAGCATGAATTGTACACATTAGCATTACATAGACTTGTTAGCATTTCCTCAATGAAATCGGGGAATATTGCTGGTGGTTATAATTATTTATCTGCTAATGCTGGAACAAAGAGAAAGTTATGTGTGTGTCAAAATGTTAAAAGCTTCCCTTCAAGATTTCGTTCGAGCTAAACCAATGCACCATTTGTGCAAGCTGAGTTATAAAATGTCTACCAATATGACTTCTTGAAATGAGGCTGTAAATTTGTCTCGCCGTGTACTCTGGATGAATATGCTTTTTTGGAATCTTACATCGGGATGCTTAAATTGGTTCTTGCCATCGATTTTTGTGAATAGGTCAAATGTTTACATTTTCATTTTGTTTTTATTTGTTCAGCTCTTGACTGTTCTGATATTTATAATCCGATAAATTGTAGACATTTAATTATCTTTCTCTTTGAAGAAAATATATTTTTCTTTCTATTTGAAGAAAAAATAATTATCTTTCTAAAAGAAAATACAAGCAATGTTGATTTATGGTAATTTTGATGATATTAAATACATTCTTTTGATAAGAACGAAGTATATAAATATAATTACATATACTTAATATTTACACTTTGCGCAGTATCTAATTGAAATACTTTCAGGAGAAAACAAAAATCTGGAAAACGTGACACGAACACATTAGCTTTACAAAGACAGCTAATATTTATTCAATGAATTCCTGGAATATCAGTAGTTTATTTGTATTTTATTTATAAGTTAATTTATTATTTATATTAATAATATGCAATTATTGTATCAATACAAATAATACGCATAATTTATTTTTATTTATAGTAAATCAAATAACGGTGCTATAAGTAAGAAAAATAAGCACATGTATTGAGGTCCCATGTGTATACGAAAACTAGTCGTGGTATAAATTTTAAATTAATATCGCTGGAAGTTCTCCTATTTTGTGACTAATATGGCTTGTAAGAAATGTAATATATTTCTTTTTTAATAGATTTAAGCTTAAATCCCTGATATAAAAATCAGTGATTACTTTCGCTAGTCTTCTTGACACTATACTAATTGTAGTTATATATATATATATATATATATATAT
The DNA here is from genome assembly GCA_021605075.1 of Caerostris darwini. Lineage (NCBI taxonomy): Eukaryota > Metazoa > Arthropoda > Arachnida > Araneae > Araneidae > Caerostris > Caerostris darwini. Next base: position 2,695 of record BPLQ01003646.1, on the reverse strand, counting down.
ATATATATATATATATATATATATATATATTCAATATAACAACAATTCACTATATATCAATATATTCCATATAAGTACAATTAGGAAATTGTAAAGAAGATTTACCAAAGTAGACAATGATTTTTTTATGTCAGAGATTTAAGCTTAAATCTATTTAAATGGAAATATTTTTCATTTGTAGTAAGCCATATTGGTTAATATTAATTTTAATAAATTAATTTTATATTTATAGCATGACTATATAGTTTTCGTGTGTATACATGGGACCCTCAACATATATCCACATTTTTCTTAGTCGTTAATAGATTCAGAATTAGTAAAAATAAATCTGGCTTGCTTTATATTTATACAATACAATTACGAATTAACTCCCGATTACCTCGATATATGTGCTTCTTTTTCTTACTTACAGGATCATTAATAGATTCGCAATTAGTAAAAATAAAATCTGCGTGGTATTTGTATTTATACAATGTAATTATGTATTAGCTCCTGAAATTATTTGATTTCATTGAAGAAATATTAGCAGGTCTTTGTAAAACTAATGTGTTCGTTTTATGTTTCCCAGATTTTTGTTTTATCCAATTAAATACAATGTATTGTGTAAATATTAAGAATGTGTAACTATATTTATATACTTCTTCATTATCAAAAGAAACCATTTAACAACATCAAAATTAACATAAATCAACATTGCTTGTATTTTATATCAAACAGAAAGATAATTAAATGTCTCCAATTTATTGAACTATAAATATTAGAACAGTCATAAACAGAACAAATGAAAACATAAGCATTTGACCTATTTACAAAATCCGATGGCAAGAACCAATTTAAGCGTCCCTGTGTAAAATTCCAAAAAGGCGTATTCATACAGAGTACACGACGTGATAAATTTACAGCCTCATTACCAGAAGACATATTGGTAGACATTTTATAACTCAGCTTGCACAAATGGCACATTGTTTTTTTCGAACCAAATCTTGAAGGGAAGCTTTTAACATTTTAACACGCGCATAACTCTCTCTTTGTTCTAACATTACCAGATAAATCATTCCAACCACTAGCAAAATAGGAACAAACAGCGTACTGAAGAAGCTACCAACCAAACAATTTCGCTCCAGAAAACCAGTGCTGTACTCAAACTTCCAAAAAGAATGACAAACAACACCATGGGCATAAAGGAAAGAACCACGTTAATCATATGACATGCAACTACTACACACCGCCGAAGGGAAGAGTGGGCGAAAAATCTAGAGAGAAAAGCATTTATAAACGGATCCCCAGAGACCAATTATGATTGATGAGGCAAAAGTAAACAAAGGAATGTTCTTCCCCCCTTTCTCTCTACTGTAACTGGCGAAACAAGCGGTGGGCGTGTTATCTAAATGAGAACTGGGTGTAAAAGCGATGGTTCTTTTCTTCATCGTTGAGGCACTTTTTAATCTCTGTCCGTCCGGCCAGCGTATCAACTTGCCACTGGAAGCGTTGGGTTGACTTGCAAGGTTGAGTGGTATTAGGTTAGGGGTGGACTCTGTTAAAACGTTCTTTCGTTGTGATTAATGATGGTTTTCCTTCGGGACACTTATGGTTTTGAGCCCATTTCCTAGTTTCTTGAAAATTGAACGGAAAACGAAGTCGCATTAGATCAGGAAACATGGAGTTTTTGCTCCTAATAGAAAATGTAACGATAATATCATGATCACGAAATCAAAATTATAGGTTAAGAATATTGAATATAATAAAATAAATTAAAATTAAAAAAGACAGCAAAAATTTTGTTTTTAGCATAACTAGTTTTTGTATGCATGCTTGAGACCGCATTATATGTACTTTTTCTTCTTACTTAATATACTCACAATTAGTAAAAATTAAATCTGCGTGTTTTTGCATTTATACAATATAAATACGAATTAACTCCTGGTTACCTCAATATATATATGCTTATTTTCTTACTTATAACATCTTAATAGATTTACAATTAATAAGCATACATTATACGTATCATTTGTATTTATACAATAATTATATTTTATTAATACAAATAATAAATTAACTCATAATTAAAATACAAATTAACTTAGGATATTCCTTGAATTCATTAAATAAATATTAACATGTCTCTGTAAAGAAAATTTGTTCGTTTCATGTTTTCCAGGTGTTAGTTTTCTCCTGAAAGTATTCCAATTATATACTATGCATTGTGTAAATACGTAACAACATCAAAATACTTCGTTCTTATCAAAAGAAAGCATTTAATAACATCAAAATTACCATAAATCAACATTGCTTGTATTTTCATTCAAATAGAAAAATAATTAAATGTCTGCAAATTTTAGAACCATAAATATTAAAATATCCGCAAGCAGAACAAATAAAAAAAAATGAAAAAGTTAACATTTGACCTATTTACAAAATTCGATGGCAAGAACCAATTTAAGCATCACGATGTAAACTGTGTGCTTACTGAGTACTCGGCGGGATAAATTTACAGCCCCATTCCCATAAAACATATTGGTAGGCATTTTATAACTCAGCTTGCACAAATGAATCATTGTTTTTGTTTGAACGAAATCTTGAAGGGAAGATTTTAACATTTTGACACGCGCATAACTCTGTCTTTGTTCCAGCATTAGCAGATAAATCATTCCAACCACTAGCAAAATTGAAACAAAGTATTGAAGAAGCTACCAAC